>WBMZ01015431.1:0-10700 GCA_013400975.1 Atrichornis clamosus
CCGGCCGCTGCTGCCGCCGCCCGCCTGGCCCCGGCTCGTCCCGCGCCGCGGCTGCAGCCTCCCGGCGCACCAGAAGGTGAGAGACAGCCCCGGCCCCCGCCGCGGGTGTCCCTCGTGTCCCCTGCCCGCCCGTGCCCCCTCCCGGCCATGCCCCGGGTGTCCCCCGTGCCTCCTCCCTGCCCGTGTCCCTTCCCTGCCCCTTCGCTGTCTCCCTGCGGGTTTTCCGTGCCCTCCCAGCGCGGCTCGGTTTGCCCCAGGGATAGTCATGGAATCGCCGAGGTTGGGAGAGATCTTTAAGATCAGCAGTTGCCGCTGGAACCCCCAAAGCACATCGCCCAGGCGGCTCTTAAACACCCCCGGGGATGGTGACTCCGCCACCTCCTTGGGTAAACCATTCCAATGCCTGACCACCCGAATAGTGAAAGATCTGCAGTTCTCATGCCCTTGGCACCACCCTGCCTCAAATCCCTCTATGGCCATCGTGTACCACTTCCATCTCCTCTGTCCTGTGTGCCTGCACTGCTGTTGGTCCCTTGCGAGACTCAGGCCAACACTTGGCCCCCTGTAACTTTCTTGGTTGAGTCACAGAATGTTAAAGGTTTGGAATGAATCCCAAAAATCATCTCATCCCACCCCCTGCCGTGGGCGGGGACACCTTCCACTATCCCAGGCTGCTCCAAGCCCCGTCCAGCCTGGCCTTGGACACTTCCAGGGATCCAGAGGCAGCCACAGCTGCTCTGGGCAGCCTCTCACCTCAGCACCCAGTGTGGGTTTGCCCTGGGGTCTCCACCACCAGGTTGGGGCAGCGCTGGGGACTTGCCGCAGGTTTGTGCCTGAGGATCCGTGTCTGTGCTGTGTGTGGCTCCTGCTGTGGGAGCTGTGTGGTGGTGACTCTGCCCTGTCCCTCGCAGGTGGCCTTGCCAGCGCTGTCCCCCACCATGCAGATGGGCACCATCGCGCGCTGGGAGAAGAAGGAGGGGGACAAGATCAGTGAAGGGGATCTCATAGCAGAGGTATCCCGGGCTGAGGCTGGGCTGGCCTCTCGTGAGCCGCACGTGTGGCCTGAGGGCTGTCCCTGGCTGAACACAGACCTTGGGGTCAGGATCACAGATCCCAAGGGATGCTGGTGGGAAGGACTGGCTGTCAGCCTCTCAGAGCTGGCTGCCACTTCTTTTTCTTCAGGAGGAGCAGCACTTAACCTGTTTGAGGGCAAACTTCCCTCGAGCTGCTGCCTCAGGGTGATTCTTCCAGAACTGGGAATGCTGTGACCCTACAGACTGGGAGGCTGTGGGCTCACCATTCTCTTCCTTTGCCATCACAATATCCTGTTTTCTCTCAAAGGTGGAGACAGACAAAGCAACAGTTGGCTTTGAGAGCCTGGAGGAATGCTACCTGGCCAAGATCCTGGTGCCAGAAGGAACAAGGGATGTTCCTATTGGGGCCATAATATGTATCACAGTAGAAAAGTATGTGTTCTACCAAGCCTTGACTTTGAGTTTTCTCTCTTGGGGCTTCTGGGGTGCCTTGTATGAAAGAGCACCATCATCTGAGTGGGTTTGGGGCTCTGTGTTTTCTTCTAGGCCTGAATATATTGATGCCTTTAAAAATTACACTCTGGATTCTGCAGCAGCTGCTCCCCCTGCAGCCTCAGTGCCTCCCCCTCCAGCTGCAGCCCCCTCCCCACCACCTCAGCCTTCTCCTCAGGCCCCTGGCAGCTCCTACCCTCCTCACATGCAGGTAAGAGAGCACTGCTCCTGATTTAAGGCTTGTTGCACCCTTCTTCTGCCACTGGCATTGCTGCCTGTGGGGCATTTTGTCCTAAAAGCCCTCTGGAGTGGGAATTTATCATCTGTAATGGCAGGAGCATGTGCCACTTCAATTGTTGTGTGTTTAAAGCAGGTATTGGGGGACATCCCAGAATGCTTTTTTAATAAATTTATTCCAGCATCCCAGCTGCTGGTGGAGGAGAGACTTGTCCCTCCAGGATTGCTGTCTTGAAAAACCTGCTCAATTTGCATTATTTGGACAGTTCTGGTATAAAAAGGCCTTGTGCTCAGTGTGAATAAGCTCTGCTCATACCTCAGAGCAGAACTCAAGTCTGTGACACCCTGGTGAACACACCAGATGTCTTTGTGGGTGACTAACAATGAGCTGTGTTTGTGGATAATCTTTCTGCCTTCCTTAGATACTGAAGTGTACATCCAGTGATGGATTTGAGCACTTTGTACAGGGGTTTGCTGTGACATCCCTTTGAAAAAGAGAATCTGAAATACTAAACCTTGTCCCACAAATAAAACACTGATTCGTTTGAGATGTCACTCAAAGTCAGTAATTAAAGAATTCATTAAAGACTTCTTAGTCTGTGTTTTAGCTACTAAAGTTGCTTCCTTCCCTCTGCTTGCCCCATCTGCCCAGTTGTGCTCCTCACGTGTTTGTCACAGACAAAGTGACTTGCTCCAGCCTTCCTTTTAGCCTTGGAAGTGGCAGCTGCAGGGTTCTCCCAGTGGGATGGCAGTAATGATTATTTTGATCTGTCCATTTCTTGCCCTCTGCCCTTGCTTGCATTCTTGCTCGGGGCCTTGCTAAAAGAAGCCAAAGCAGCAATTTGGGGCAGTTCTGTGCTTTGCTGTCATGGAGCCACATCTAGGAGTGCATTAAAGCTGCTTCTTCAGGCTGGCATCATCCATCAGGAGTTCAAACCGTGTTCCTGATGCCTTTGGATGACCAGGATCTGATTGTGTTGTGTTCTCTGGCTTCCCAGATCGCTCTCCCTGCTCTGTCACCCACCATGACAATGGGCACAGTGCAGAGGTGGGAGAAGAAGGTTGGGGAGAAGCTGAATGAGGGAGACTTACTGGCCGAAATTGAGACAGATAAAGCCACAATAGGTGAGTCCACAGCCAGGAGTGGGTGAGGTGCCCGTGGAAGGATCCCCAGCAGCCTTTGCCAGCTCTTCTGGCTGCTTAGGGGGTGCTGCTGTGGGACAAGTTTTGTTAACATCTCACCCCATTGGAGAGCTAAACATTGGAGCTCCTAAAAACTTGTATTTCCTCATCAATCCTCAGCAAGTGCATGGAGAGGTTTCCCTACTGAAAAGGATTCTCCTGCAGGACAGGGCTGCAGCTACCAGTTTTCAGAAGCAGCATTTAGAGCAGTTCTTCAGCTCTTCAGGCACCAAAGCAGTGTTGTTTCTCTCCCTTCCAGGCTTTGAAGTGCAGGAGGAAGGCTACTTGGCAAAGATCTTGGTGCCTGAAGGAACAAGAGATGTGCCCTTGGGAACTGCTCTCTGCATCATTGTGGAGAAGGAGGCTGATATTCCAGCCTTTGCTGACTACCAGGCTGCTGCAGTGACTGACATGAAGGCACCAGCTCCTCCTCCTCCTCCTCCACTGGTAAGGGCCATTCCCAGCACGTGGGAGAAGTCATGGGCACCACCCAGGAGTCTGATCTGAGCTGTTGTGCTGGGTGGACTGTGTGAAGCCCTGTTTCTGATCTGTGAGTGCAAGGCTGGCCCATGTCCTGGTGAGAAGTGATCACTAATTTGCCCTCCAAAACCTACAGCAGGTTTCATTCGCTGGGATCTCTTTTCCAGCCTGTTGCTTGTGCCAGTTCTGATTCCTCATCCTTGAAAATGGGGAGCATAAGTTCTTTATTTTATGTGGTGTATACCTGGCAGCTCAGCTGACCTTCCCAGTGAGTTTGGGATTTAATTTCTGGCACTGGGACACTTTGTGCAGATTAGTGACCATCTTTGCCATTGTTCTGCCTGGTAATTAGATGGGCCAGTTCTCTTTCTGTACCTTCCACTGATGGCTGTGATTCTGCTGTTAAAAGGTGATGGCAACTCCTGCTGCTGCTCCTGCTCCTCCCCAGCCTGCAGCTGCTCCTGCTCCAGCAGCTCCCACAGCTGGGCCAGCTCCCCGGAAAGGAAGGGTCCTGGTCAGTCCCCTGGCAAAGAAAATGGCAGCAGAGAAAGGCATCGACCTTGCCCAAGTGAAAGGTACCTTTCCTTTCCACTTCCTGGCTCTCACTGTCAATTGTCTGTCCCTGTAGATCCATGTTTTCCTGTTCTTCCTGTCAGGAATATCCTGACTGCGCAGCTGTCAACCAGGAGTGGTGTTACGTGATTTCCCTCTGCTGAATAAAACTGGTACCTTTAGAAGCAAAGCCATGTTGCAAATTAATTAAAATCTTCTCCCATTTCCCTTGGCCCGTTTCAGGTACTGGACCAGATGGCAGAATCACCAAGAAAGATGTGGAGTCTTTTGTGCCAACAAAGGCTGCTCCAGTGAGTGGGCTGGAAATGTGGAAGAGTGGGTGTTACAGCACTGGGAATGCTGGTAGAAGGGCAGTTCCTACACGGAGCTGGCACTGCTGGAGCGTGAGGGCTGTGGTGGCTGTGAGGTTGTGAAGTTTAACCTCTCAGAAACATGGGTGAAGCTTTCTTCCTTTTTTTGTCCTTTTGATATTCCACTGAGGAAAACAAACAGTGTGCTCCCAGCCCTTCCTTTGGCTGCTAAATCTGCGTGGACTGAGGTCAGCCCAGTCCCAACTGATCCAGCACTGCTGAAAAGAGGGGATCGGAAGGAAAGCCAGACTTGGGAAGCACCAGACTGTCGCTGCTGTCCCAAAAGTGTTCTGATCCTGTGGTTTGTCTTTTCCCTGAGCTGGAGGAGGTGTTGCTGTGTGTGCTGCAGTTTGGGGGAGCCCTCCAGCACAGCTCTGCTGTCTGAAACAAGCAGAGAGCAGTTCTGGGAGCTCCACAGCAACACCTGTCAGTGCTGCTTTGCTAAATCACTCAAATACTGCATTTGATCATTAAATGTAGGGCTTGGAATGAACCTTGTGGCTGCTGGGGAGGTGAGGCCAGGTGGAAATTGCTGCTGCTCTTAACAAGAGGCAGCTTAGCCTCAACCCGGAGCTGCAGCTGATGTTTGGGTGTTTTTGTGAGTGCTGCTGCTTTTCCCTGCAGGCTCCAGCTCCAGGGGCAGTTCCTGCAGCTGCTGCAGTGGCAGCAGCCCCCGAGGGGACCTTCACAGACATCCCCATCAGCAACATTCGGAGGGTGAGGAGATTTCATTCCTTTCAGAGATCCTTGTTTTCAGCCGTGAGTTTCCCAGGCTGACTGGTGCTCCTCTCTTGCACAGGTCATTGCCCAGAGGCTGATGCAGTCCAAACAAACAATACCTCACTACTACCTGTCCATCGATGTAAACATGGGAGAAATCCTGGTGCTAAGGAAAGAACTCAATCAGGTGAAGCACTTCAGCACCCTGGGTTTGGTGCTGGGGCATCTTGGCTTGGAACAACCAGCCTTTCCAGTGCCTTTTGTGGTCAGTCCTGGACTGTCTGTGGCAGAGTGAGACTCTCCTGCTGATGTCTGACTTCCCTAAGAGGGCTGCTCTGTGCTCTGCTCCGTGGTGATTCATTATTTCAGGTGGAAAGAAAAGGGTAAAAAGGGTTTTCAAGAGTAAGAGGGGTAAAAGATTCAGGCAAAATAACAATTCTAAGCCAAGTTTGGGGAAAAACAGACATTAAAAAAACTACCTTGTTAAATTATGAAGGAGACGCGTTCACCTCTTAAAATTATCTTTGAATATTAATGCTTGCAAGTAGTGTGATTGTTTTCTAACATTTTCTCTGACCTGCAGTGCCTGCCCACGTTAATTGGGGTGATGTGTTGGGGACAAACTGACACCTGGAATCTCTTTATTTGCAGGAGGTCTCAGATAACATTAAGCTTTCTGTCAATGATTTCATCATTAAAGCTTCTGCTTTGGCATGCTTGAAGGTGCCTGAGGCAAATTCTTCATGGATGGACACAGTTATTAGGCAGTAAGTTTATGGCATGGTTAAAAGCCAGAAACTTCCTTTCTTCAGTGGAGAGTTCGTGGCAAAACAGCAGAACTGGGATTTGAGGGAGGGAAAAACTCTGATTCAAACGCTGAGGGGCTTTGTTAAAGAGCTAAAATCATTGAGTCTAAGGCTGGTGCGCCAAGTGAAATAATTATTGCAAATTAATATTAATTTCGGGTTGCCTGAACTGTTTTGGATTTTTTGGGTTTGTTTTCTTGCTGGAGTAAGTTCCCCTGCTGTGTGTGCTGCAGGAATCACGTGGTGGACGTGAGTGTGGCTGTGAGCACCCCTGCAGGGCTCATCACCCCCATCGTCTTCAACGCCCACATCAAGGGCCTGGCTGCCATCAGCAAGGACGTGGCTTCCCTGGCAGCCAGAGCCCGGGAAGGGAAGCTCCAGCCCCATGAATTCCAGGTGAGAAACTCGTGCTGCTGGGAAGCTCTGCTGCCCTCGTGTTCAAAAGGAGCAAAGGCTGTTTGGTGGTGGTGGAGCTTTGTGCAGCGATCGCTGAATATCCAGAGTGGGAGGGGCCCACAGGGATCGTCCAGTGCAGCCCCTGGCCCTGCACAGACCCCCCAACAATCCCACCCTGTGCATCCCTGGCAGCGTTGTCCAAAGGCTCTTGGAGCTCTGGCAGCCCTGGGGCTGTGCCCATTCCCTGGGGAGCCTGGTCAGTGCCTGACACCCTCTGGGGAAGAACCTTTCCCTGATATCCAACCTAAACCTCCCACCACAGCTCCAGCCATTCCCTGGCTCCTGTTCCTGGTCCCAGAGCAGAACTCAGTGCCTGCCCCTCTGCCCCAGATCATCAGGACGCTGCAGACTGGGATGAGGTCTCCCCTCTCCTCATGTTTCCAACATGAAACAGCTTTTGTGAGTTTGCCCACGAATGTGTTTTTTCTTCTAGGGTGGTACTTTCACAATTTCCAATTTAGGAATGTATGGAATTAAGAATTTCTCTGCCATAATCAATCCACCTCAAGCCTGCATCCTGGCAGTGGGTTCCTCAGAGAAAAGGCTAGTGCCAGCTGATAATGAGAAAGGGTGAGTTTTCCTCTGGTTCTGAATTCAAACTCTGAAATCATGGCTAGTTTTCTAACACTTCCATTAGGTAATGATTTAAAAAACCCTAAAATGTATTGTTGACACAGTGCTTAACAACTTGCTTCAATTTGCCTTTAAGGAAAGCCTAAAGGATGGATTATAATCCAAGTGTGCTGTGTGTAATATCCCCTTGCTTGGAGCTTGCACTAGCACGGGAGAATGTTCAGGTTTATTTAAACTTTTTAATAGTCCTGGGTATCTCTCACTGACCTGTGGGCAAACTGGGTGAAATGGTTCTTTCTCTTGGACTGCTGTGTGGGGCTGTTCGTGTGATGCACAGAAGGGTGAGCTCCCTGTCCTGGGGGCAGCACACAGAGGTGTTTCTCAGTGCCTTAGTTCAGCCGCTTTGTTAGATTTCCTTAGGGAAGGAGTGAATATGATCTGCTCTCAGTGTAACGGGGAGAAACATCTGTCACCAAGCACCACTTGCTATTCCTGTGTCTCCAAGAGAAGTTTTATTGCTTTGCAAGTGGCACTGACTTGCAGAGGAGCGTGGTAACCTTTCCTTTCTCTTTGTTTTGTTGTTTTTCTTCCAGCTTTGATGTGGCCAGCGTGATGTCTGTCACCCTGAGCTGTGACCACCGTGTTGTGGATGGAGCAGTTGGAGCACAGTGGCTTGCTGAGTTCAAGAATTTCCTTGAAAAGCCAGTAACCATGCTGCTATAATTTAACCATGCAAGCAGAATTTTCCTGGGTCACACTGTTGTGTTTTAAACAAGCTATTTAGACTTTAGTGTTCAGACTTTGAGAGAGTTCCTTTTTTTATTTAAAATATGTATTATATTATCTGGTAATGTTTATTACCAGTCTGTACAGAAAAAGTTTGCAAAAATGCTTTTCAGAGCAATATTACAGCTATACTGTATTTTTATACAGTTAGTTAACTTGCAAACTCTTCCAAAACAGAGTTAAGCATCCCAGATTTAAAAAAAAAAAATATCCTGGCATGATGCCAGCTGCTTCTAAACTCGAGTGCCCGGGGGGTGCATACCAACAATTTCATGACCTCAGTGTTGTCAGAGATTTGGGTTTCAAACATCTCTTCACAGGAGTGCAGATGGGACGGTCACTGAAAGGTACAAGTCAGCAGGAGGTGAATTCCCACATTAGCCTGTTCCCGGGGTGGGGGAGATGGCACATGCACTGAGGGACTGAAGTGCCTGGGGATAGGTTCTCAAAGGCCGAGTGCTGGCGTTCCAAATCTTTTTTGGAGTTTGGCACTGCCTTGGACCTTCTCAGCTACGTGATCCCTTTTGAGCACTTTAAGGTGAAAGAGCACTGATGTCTGCGGGGTCACAGCGCTCGGATACCACAGGGAATGTGCTGTCTGCTCGTGGACTCACATCTGCTTTTTGTATGAGAACTCTTTAGTTGCTGTTCCTCTGGCTAAGCTAATCCCAGACTCTGATGCCATGGAAGTTGCTGTTTTGCAGACTGCCCAAGAGAATCTGTGTGTTGGAAGCCAATATAGACAAATCACACATGCTGATAATCCCATCAGTGGATGTTAATCATGTGAGGACTCGAATGTTTGGAATTTTTATTTCAGGCATTCTAACATAGGAAGCTCTGGCTTAGTCACTGGAATTGCAGACCTTCCCTGGATTGTCTATGTTGTCCAGCCTCAGTAAGCTGCAGAATGTGCTCTCCATGTATATATTTTATGTAAGGTGCTTCATTAGTTTGTTGGGCTTGTGTCCAGTTACCCCAGGCATTGTGTCCTGCAAGGGGTGCAGTGCTGAACATTCTGAAATTCCAGTTTCCACATGGAAATGTTCATGTAAAAAAGGACAACTGTGCAGTAATGACAGAGTGACCAGGAGAATTAAATAGGGGGGAAGAGTTGAGAAAAAAGGAAGGAGTTCAGGCTGATCCTGTTATTCTGTATATTCCATTAAGTACTGTCTCCTGTAAAGTTCTATGGAATTCACTAAAGATACTGAAAGAAAATACTGTGGAAATTAAATATTTTTGTGGGAACTATTTAATGTCTGGTTGCTGTGATACCTGGTTTTCATGCCTTGCTTAAGCAAAAAAAAAAAAAAAAGGTGCATTAAGGTTTTGGACTTTCTTTAATGACCTGAAATATCCTGATTCCAGACTCGCTCTACTCAACCCATGTTCCATTAAATGTTTGGAATTGACAACTACTAAACCATGTTGCAGTGCTTTTCTCTTCAGTCGTGTGTGGCTTTACTGCTCTGCGTCAGTGCTCTGCAGCCTGTCAGTCTGACACTGAAACTCACCCTATTAACCTGAAATTTAATCACAAATCTTCCCCAAACTTGCTTTTTGCTGTCTGCAGCAGTGAACTTGAACCCTCCTGGCTTCCTCCCTGCGGTGTTCACCTGGGCACCGTGTGGGACTGTGTGTGGCACACCTGGGCAGGTTGTTCCAGCATTAAATCCTTGGGACAGCTGCTCTGACCACGTGAATCTAGTGCATTTATTTAACAAAACACATCACAAGGGTTATTGCTGTGCCTCCAGGCACAAGGGATGGTGTAGTAAAGCACTGATGGTTCTGTACTACAGCTCTTGACTGTAGATAACAAATACTGTCACTGCAAATGTTCCAAGTACTCTTTGAATATCTAAAATCTTCTTCCTAAATTTGGTGGTGCTAGTACACCCCTTTTGCTTTGTTAAACACTGCTCTAGTTGTTTCTTCATCCACCAGTTCTGGCAAATCTCATTGTAATTTGTATTTTTCAGGAACCTCGATGAAGTAGTCCTAAAACAAAATTAAAATACTTGATTAACTGGCAGGGAATTAGCAGTGAGCATTTCTAGGGATTGGATACTGGACAGAAAACACAAGGTTCTTGCTGTCTTACCTTCGAAATTCTCAGGTCACACTCAGAGCTGACCTTGGGCAGTTCAGTTTTGAGTGGTCCCTTGTTTGCATCCTTCACAGTGACCATTCCATAGACAGGGGTGCTTGGCTTCTCTGGCAATTCCCTGCTGGAAATGTCCTCTATCAGGGGCCACTCTGTTCCTGGATTGGTGCAGCCCTCAGCTCCCGGAGCACGGAGCAGCTCAGCAGCTGTCAGTTCTAGTGACAGGAAGAAGTTTTTCACACCTGTCAGTCACTAAGAACTGTAATGTTAACCCACTTGACAAACACATAAAGTTTGAACAGTGAGAAGTAGTTCTGTCAGCTGAAAACTCTTACTGGCAGCAGATTTCTGCCTACCCATCATGGTGTTCTGTGGGGCTGGTACCTGCCTCCCTCCCAGCCTCTGCTCCACCATTCCCAGCCTTCTCTTCAGTCGGAATGGCTCAGCGGTGTCAGGTAATTAAAACAATGAATTAAAAGGCAACTAAAACAATGAATTCAGTTTTAATTAAGACCGTAACTTAAAATCTAAGCAAAACCATTGCTTAAAAGTCAAGCAAAGCCATTACTTAAAACTCAAGCAAAAACGTGACTTAATATTTAATTAATTAATTAGAAATTAATTATTAAATGACATCGTTTCCAGCGTTACCCCAAAATCAATGATTCTGCGAGTCTGTGAATTCTTACGGCTTGGGTTGTTTTTTCCCCCTAAAAGAGGACTCCTTCAGAGCCGACACCTGCCCATCCCCGCGGTGCCCGGCGTCCCGCAGCTCCCCGTGCAGTCAGTGACGGGGAGCGGCGCGGGGGCAGCGCAGGCAGAGGCCGCGGCCGGCTCCGGTGGCGGACGCGGCGGTGGCGGTTCGGTCCCGGGGCGGCTCGGTGCCGCCCAGGCCCGGGGC
>WBMZ01015433.1:0-20338 GCA_013400975.1 Atrichornis clamosus
CCGGGCGGCGGGGCCGGGGCTGCTCTCCAGGCCCGGGTGCTGAAGGTGCGCTCCCCACACCGCACCGCGCTCTTCGCGAGCGCTCTTCCCTTCTGCCGCTGCCGGGCGCAGCGGGAGCAGCCGGGCGGGGGACCCGCGTCCCGGGACAGGCGGGGCGGTGGGAGCGGGCGGGGGCCGGACCCCGCGCAGTCCCCGCAGCCCCGGCCCGGCCGCATTGTCCGCGGAGGGCGCGCGGGCGCCCCCTGGCGCGGCCGTGGAGCGCCGCAGCCCCCATTGTTCTGCGGGGGCCGCGGCGGGGGGGCGGCGGTAGCGACCCCCGCACCGACCCCCGCACCGACCCCCGGCAGCGCCCACACCGCGGGATGAGCGGCACAGACCCGGCGAGAGCTGTCCCCTGCGTTGGGGACCGCACGGGGTGCACCCGCAGCGCGGTGGGTGCTCGGTGTCGGCCCCCGGTCGGTCCCGCGGGAGTGCGGGCAGGGCCCCCGCCGCGGAGCACAGCCAGGCAGGCGGCAGCCGCCCCCCTCTTCGGGAACCGATCGGCTGTGGATGTGGGTGTCGAGGGACACGGTGGGCTGTGCACGGGCAGACACGCGTGGGACAGACCGCAGCGTGGGGTGGGGGCCGGGGAGCTCTGCTGTGACAGCGACGAAAATCCGGGAATGTTTGTGCCGCCAAGTCCGTCCTTCTTTTATTTCGATTGATCCCGACGCGGGCAGATGGGTCCCCAGTGGGCAGGTACACAGCAGCCCACAGAGGCACAGAGTTGCCCGCTCTGCTGGCACACCCGGAGGGGAGCTGAGGGGACAGGGGGGTCTCTGCGGTAGGGAAGTGGGAGCAAAGAGTCCCCGCACGAGGGGCAGCTGCCGAGCGGGGCTGGGATGCGGTGGAGCGGGGCAAAGAGGAGTCAGGGGTGATTGATGGTCGTAATCCTTGCCCGACCCCTAACCAGAGGTGCTGCGGGTTAAACCCACGGCCTGGGGTCTCCAGGATCCCCTCGGAGGGTGCTCGAGCTTTCCGGAGGTGCGGGGCTGTCCCGGCTGTGCTGCCCGTCGGGAGAGGGATGCTGATCCCCTCCTCGGCTCTAACGGTGACTGCAAACTCCCCCCGTCCCTTCCAGGACCCGCGGGCATCCTGCTCCTCTCTATTTGCAGCCAAATGATAGTGCCGAGGTTTGTCTGCGACGGGAGCATCGGGGGGACAGAAGGGGTTTGAGTTTTTTGCTGTGCATGCGGTGATGTCGCCTTCACAAACAAACGTGTATCGAGAGGGAAATCGATGCAGATAACGTTTAGAAGATTAAAAGAGCATTAATGCTGGCAACAGGAGCATCAACGCGTGGACCCAGTTTTCATTGATCTGGAACCTGAGCCGGCTCATTTCCAGTAACGTGGCTGGTGCTTTTCCTTCCCAGCACCGGTCCCAGGTGGGGTTCCCCGCGGAGCCCTACATATAGAGCAGAAAATCAGGAATCACTGCTGTACGCAGAGTTATGCCTGTATAATTCTGGGTCTCTGCTTTCCTGGTCCCCGTGAATGCCTTTGCATCCATGAGTAAAGTTTGGAGAGAGCTCAGGCACTGAGTGGGCATGGATTCCCCATGGAGCGGGAAAGACCTTTGCAAATTACCTTTTCCTTCAGGAAATCGATTATTTTAATTTTCTTTTATTACCACGTGTGAATATGCGGCCCCCTTGCCTCAGTGCTTCCTACTCCCCGTTTACTTGCTTGCTTAAATACCTCTGAGCATGGGGGAAAATCCACAAGTATTTCAAATTTTTCAAAACAAAAAAAACCCCACTAGCTATTTGCCTCATACTCCTGGAAATTTTTCTTAAATGGGATGCAAATGTGCTGTCCTTGGAGGGAAATCCCTGTCTTAGTATTCCTTCTTATTATAGAATATATAAAGTGTTGTTTATTCTATTCTAATCTAATTTAATCTTGTTATTTCTGTGCTTATTGTCTCTTCTTGGGGGTCTTTAAGACTCCTGCGGTGCTCGGACGTTTCTGTGCGGGAAGGTGCGGGCAGGACCCGCAGTGAACAGGCGGTTCCGTGCGTGCTCTGGAGCTCCGAGGACAGAACACCCTTTTGGGGTCTCTGCGTGTGTCTCGCTGCGGTTGCAGGACGGGGGGTTTGGGGGGTTCGGACAAACGTTTCTTCCGCACAACGACCCGCGAGAGGCTCCCCCCGTTCCCCGACGGCGGCATCACCCCGGTCCCTCGTCCCCAAAACGGGCTGGTGCCCCCGCTCCCGCTGCTTCCCGCCGGGAGAGCGGGGCTGTCCCTCCGGGCGCGGGGACCGGGGCTCCGGGCCCTTCTCCCTCCCGCCTCCATCCCTCCCCGCCGCGGGAAGGTCTCGGGAAAGCCCCGGCGGTCCCGACGGACAGTCCCTAAATTTGTGCCGGGCTCAGCAGAGCGCTCCGCCGCCTGTTCCCGTTCCCCATTGCTGGATCAGCTTATCGGAGATTGTTTGTACCAAAACACCGTCAGTGATTCATTTGTGGGAAACAGCCGCCCGACCCCGCTCCGTGTGCAGACCCCTCAGCACCACGGAGAGCGGCGGGAAGGGGATGAGCTGAGGGATGGAGGGAAGGGAGCAGCAGGAGGAGGAGGAGAGAGGGAGCAGGAGCGAGACGAGGCCCCCGGGGCAGGCGGTGGCCGCGGACTCTGCTGGCCGGGGCCCGCCGAGTCGTGGGTGACAGTAGCAGGGGTGGGAGGTGGCCTCATCCCAGGGCTGAGCCCCATGTCCTTAGCGCCAAGGAGAGGGGTCTCACAGTGAGGGGTGAACAGTCTGCCCATCCTCTGCCTCTTTGTGCCCTACCAAACGCTTCTTTCCCTGCATTTTCAGACTATTTTGTCATCTGTATCTTCAGCTAAAAATTAAGGTATAATAACATCTGTATCAAGTGCATTATCTATATATAAAACTATCTCTTAGCGCTGAACTAAATATACAGGTATGTAAAGGCTGTTTGAAAGGTGCTTAGTGGCTTGAAATATTAGTGCTCTCTTCAGCTATAGATTAGTGGTTGTGTTTGAACAATCCATGCGGTAAATTGTGGTGCCGGGTGATAAATTATATTTCTCATGTACCAACTTTCTGAAATTATATCCTGCCCCAGCCTTTTGCTCCACATAATCTCTGAAGGCTCTTCTGCCATGCAGAAGTCTGAATCCTGTTTTTGCGAAGCAAAGGAGTTTTAGCAGTTTCTTGATTATTTGATAAAGTTAAATCTGAGCACATTTGTGATTAAATGCATTTCAGCATTTTTCCCTCTACTTTTTAAAAGAAACAATTAATTGATCACCATGTGTTACTCATTCTGAAGCTGTTCTTCACTATTTCCTTATAAGATTTTTTCCCAGCATTTCCTTTTTCCCTGTATCTCTTGTCCATCACTATTTGAACTGAAATATTCCAAACTCAGGTATTGCTTTGCAGCTGAAAATTGCCACAATTTATTTGTGGTGAGGAATGCATGAAGGGGAGAACATTTTTGCCAAAAGGATTATTTTCCAGTAACTGGCATTGGTTCTTCCCACACTCTTTGTAGGGACGTTTTGGCTCCCACTGCGGCCCTGGCTGCTCATCCTTAGTGCTCCTCCCTGGTATTATTCACAAAATCTTGTCCTGGATGTTCCTGCCATCCAGCAGCGGCAAGGGCTTTTCCTTCCCTTCCAATTAGCCATTCCTGGGAGATGACAAGCTCCCTGCAGTAACCAACACGTCTGTTGTGAGCCTCCGAGCACTAAAGGCAGCAGACTCCTCTCATCAGAGGAGCTCCCCTGGAGCTGCCTTCAGAGTGGAAATGGGGTCTGCAGGTGTGTGGAGAATGGATCTCAGAGGGAAAGCAGGGCTGAAAAGGACTGCAGGCATCACTTGTCCTGACAGTCTGCCCCTTTCTTCAGGAATCTCCAGAGGGGGATTTCTCAGGCTACCTTGGCGATCTCTTCCAGGGCTTACAGGTACAAAAACATCCTTAATGACTGGCCTTAATCTCACTTTTTGTCCTTTAAATCCTTTGCTTCTCATCTTATCCCCACTAGACACAGCAAAAAAGAATACTCTCTTCCTTCTGATAGCACTCTGTTTGTATTTAAGGCTCCCATCTTGTCTCCTGTATTCTCTGGAAAAAGCCCATCGTACTTGGGCAATGAATATGCAGGGAAAGCACTATATCCAATGGGACAGATAATACATCTCTTCTTCAAGGTAAAAGATTTTGTATCCAGCTCTATCAATCTTCTAGACTTTTGCATAAAAGGCCCTCTGATTTATAGAGGGTTTTGTACACAGAAATCATACCAAGCAGACTGATCTCAAATGGGTTTGGTGATAACATCAGCCAGACAACTCGCTGATGGCAGAGAGAAATGCAATCAAAAAAGAAATTGGAGTGTTTTGGGGTTGTTTGGGGTTTTTGAGCTATAAAATCAAACTGCTCCATTGTGAAAAAAGGGACTCAAACCACTGGTAAATGCTGCACAGAGGAATTATTAGACAAGTGATAGAGGCTGGCAGGTTCCCAAAACGCAAATTGTCTGCAAGACCAAAATATCTCTCAGTAAGCAGGGAACATATTTATGAGCAGCGGTGATTTTCCAGCAGTTCTCATCCCCTCATAATGGGATCAAGCACAGGGCCTGTGCCGAGGCATTAAGCTTTGGCAAGCAGCACTTGGCTGCAGCAGGTGAAGGAAGAGCAGCAGGAAGTCTTCCTCGGAGAGCTTCCCATGCACCTTCCTCTCCGTGTTCCTCCTCCCCTGGGCTTGTCCTGCCCACTCCTGCCTGTGGGCATGGTGGGACCCACGGCCCCCCTGCCCCGCCTTCCTCACCTCCACCTCTCTGTGCCCCGGGGGGAAGGACCCTCTCGTGCTGAAGCTGAGTCTTCCTAAGCCCTTGGGAAGAAGGAAATGGGAATCTGAGTGTGTGGAGAAACAGGGCTGCCCTTGCTTTGTGTGCTCAGCTGAAGTGCAAGGAGAGCTCAGGGGGCCAGGAAGGCAGCGCAGGTCTGGCTTTCCCAGATAAGCTGGCAGAGCTTTGCTCCTGTCCTCTCCTGCTCTTCCTAATTCCACCCTATCAATAACAGGCAGTAAAAGGAAATACTCATGTCCTGCTTTCTCCTGTGGGTTGGAATTCCTGAAAAGAGGAGCACACAGCAAGGACTCACTAGATCTGTCCTTCCCCTTGCAGTAAGATTTCAGGCTCTTATTCAGCTCTTGCTTACTCACCTCAGCTTTAAATTCCCAGCCCTTTCTTGGAACAGATGCCTGAAGTCCTTCCCTTTCTGCACAGGAGAAGGTCACAGCTGTGTTCTGGTACTTCCAGGGATGTGCTGGCACATGCCCTGGAGTTGCTGCTCCAACAGGCAGAGCACTCAGCGTGGGGAAGGTCTGGCTTCATCCCTGTGCTCTGACGAGGGGAATATAAATCCTTGTCACTGAAAAGGGTTATAATTCAGCTGGAAACTGTTTGGGAATTCAAAAGGGAGAATCTTCAGAACAAGGGGAAGCATAAATCTCCCAGGTGTTAGACCTGAAGGACTCTCAGAGTGCAGTTGGAAGGATCCAGGGTTTTGCTGTGCTGGAAGGTTCCCGTGGTGCTCGGAGGCCTCTGTCAGAGACCCCGTGCTGAGGTGGGTGTTGCAGCACTGCAGGGAGGAAGCAGAATTTACAGCCCAATTCCAGCCATCCAGCAGATTTACAGGAGACTGGACACAAACAGCCTGACAGCTGTGACGTGCTGGGAAGAAACATAAAGGAGCCGCATCCCCAAAACCATTCATCTTTACTTCTCATAGAGCTGCAGGATGCAGGGCCTGGAGAGGGGTGGCATTCCCTGGGGACTGTAACAGGATTGAGAGAGAAAAATCAGGTGGGGTACCAAGAAAATGCCTTCCCGGCTGGAAACAGCCAGGCTGTGAGCTTATTTTTTGGAGGATTGCAGGAATCTCTGGATCTCCAAAGAGAGAACACTTCACCATTATGGGGGCATTGGATGAACAAGCAAATCTTCTCTGAAAGAACAGAATTAACTTTGTGTTACACATCCAATCTGTTTTTCTGGAGAAATTCCATCAAGGGCATTCCTAGGGTTCCAAAAATGAGGAGTTTGGTGTGTGTGCAGCAGCTGGGATGAGCAGCACTGGCTGCCCACCCCGACAATGTGATTATTTGCATCTTCATTCCGACTGCTCCTTGTTCCATAATGATTTTGTACACAGCGGAGTACTTAACCTAATTTGTATTGATCTCAATCGCTCTCATTCGTGCATACTTAATTCAGAGAGGTAATCAAATTGATTTCTGAGGCCTAGTTTTTAAGTGATTGTAGTAACAGGGATATACAAGGGGTTGCTTTAAGTGAATCACAGTGAAGGAAAAACATTTTAAATCTTCGGAAAACGTTTTGATGGTCATTTCATTGTGTTCAGTATTACCAGAGTAATTACATTTCCCTCACACTGAGTTCTCTCCAGAATCAAATTGAGGAGCAGTTTTAGTTCCATCAGACAGATAACGGTTTAGGTGACTGTGCACCCACATAAACCACATGGGCAGAATCAATATTCCCGGTTTGTCCTTAGGAACGATGGAGAGTGATGACTTACTGCTGGATTAAGGGAATGTTGGTCTCTGCTTGGCTCCTTCTTAACACCTGCTCTTTGTTTCCTGGCTCCAGTCACTTTTGCCTTTAGTAAAAACATCCTAAACCAGAGAGCCATGGGAGCTGGGTTGTTGGTGTTCCCAGTATCCCGGCAAGCAGCTCTGCTTCTCCCAGGGTGCTTGGGCACCCCAGGACCCCTCCCTGGCCTCCTCCTCCTCCTGATGCTGTGACCTTTGTGTCCTCATCTCCTTCTGTCTCCCTCCTGGAGCTGAGGGAGGAGGGAGGCCCTGGAGTAGCCCTGCCCTGTGCCTGAGAGTTTGGAGGGTGGGATTGAGCTGGACACTAGAGCTTCTAGATATTTTTCAGGATATGTGGCTGTTTGGAATGCCTGGGCTGATGAAGTTCCTCTCTTGTGGGGAAGAAAATGCGAAATCAGAGTTATTGTTGCAGAAAATCAGACAAATGAACTATTAGCAGGGAAATTCAGTGTAATGATACTCAGGGTGTCACAGCACACCCTGCACCTTCTTAATGCCCTTCAAGTTGTGGGGCTCTGCTTTAGTCCATGCTAACGGAGGCAGCACTGAACCCATTTCTGAGCAGGTTCTATATTGTTTCTGTGGAAGAGCATCTTTAGGCCAGTGCAGAAGAAAAAGGAAGCTTTTATACTTATTTTTTTCACAGTTATGGCTTTCAGTTCTCACCGCTTGTCCATTTTCTTCCATAGAATATGTTCAGTTTTAACCGCAGCCAATAAATCAAATTGTGCTTAGAATCCAGACGATCTCTTCCCTTCCCTCCGCTGTTAAAACGTTTCTCTTTCTTCCCGGAAAATCTCTTGATTTTATTAGAGTGCTCACCCCATTTTTCTCTGCTGAGAGATGCACGTCAGGCGCAGCGTTTGCCTTTGTGGGGCATTTTCAAGAGCAAACTCAACAGTTCAAGGAAAGTATTTACTGAATGCATCGAAAAGCATATACCTCTGCATTATTTATTATCAGATACCAATAACAGTAAAACGCAGAGTATCTCTGGACATAAATTAGTGATGGTAGGAAACACTCCACTCGTCCCAGTGTCCCGGAACCTCTTAGAAGCTGCAGCAAAGATGCTGGTGCTCATCACGTCCCCAGCACTGGGGACATCGCTGTGTGGGTTCTGGACACGTGGCAAAGTAAACCCAGCCTACAATCTGCTTTTCCAGCTCAGACAGGCAGTAGGATGTTATCTGTGGAGTGTTAGAGGTGCAGTCAGAGCGCCCAGGTTCTTCCCTCCTGATGCCTTTGGGATAATGGGCTCTGGAGACGCGAGTCTGGCCACTGGGACACAGGTGCAGGCTCACCTCTGACGTGTCCAGGCAGGAGCATCCGAGCTGCTTCCTGCTCCCAAGGCTCCCAGCCGGAGCCCTGTGCTGGTGCCGCGGCTCTGCGAGGGCTGTGCTGGGCACTGCTCCAGTGACACTCAGCCACAACCCCTGTCTGGGTTTGGGCCTGACTCTGGGGCATCGTCCGCTCACTCTTTGGGGTATTTTGAGGTCTGACCTTGACCTCCTCCCACAGGCAGCTCTGCTGCAGCCGCTGGAATTTGGCAGCTGATAGGAGTCAGGGTCAGCCACTCCAACAAAACAGTTCCGTTTCCTGCAGAAAGCCTGTGAGATCCTGTGCCCTGCACAGAAGGAGGCAGTCAGTGCCACTGGCTGAGCCAGGCTCCTGCAGTGCCACGCTCCACACAGGTACAGCCCTGACTGGGTTAATTACAGACATTTCCACAGTATGATTTTTGCTTTTGGGCCAGGTTCATTTCACATTCCAGACCTGCAGAATTATTTAACAGGACTGCTTAAAACCCTCCCACTTATCAATTCTCTGGGCTGATTTTGTCCCAGCACATTACCTAACCATGTCAACATATGGATTTTCTCCCTGTGCCCGGCACAGACAGACTGGGCAGGCTATTTTTAAGTGTGGGTGTGCTGTGGCAGCGGTATTGGTTTCAGCACTTGCTGTTCTCTCTCTCTAATAAATACAGAGCAGCTATTAATACGGATGGGTTTTAGGATCCATTAGCAGGGCTCAGCGCAGCGATGGCCCGACACTGCTGCCCTGCCTGACCTGAGCTCTGACAGGCGCTTCTGCCTGGCTGCTCCCTTGGGAGATGCCCCGGGACAGGCGATGGGAGCGGTGCCGGGGGTGGTGACAGTGCAGGAGCTGGGCTGGAGGGGAGCAGGGGTACGGACCAGGTGAGCTGGTGCCTGACCCTGCGCAGGGAGGCCAGGCTGAGCCATGGTGGTTTTTCCCCTTGGTGGTGACACAAAGTTGCTGCCACTGGAGCTTTGACTGGGGTTTGCTCTGGACTGTTTAAAGAGATAAAGTTCATGTACCAGTGTTATTCCTGGCTGTTGAGAGGTTTGGGAGATGTGAGAGCAAATGCAGCCCACCGGATTCCTCCAGGAGCCCTCGGGTCCCGAGTGCCAGAGCCGGTGACGCTCACTCCCATCGTGTGACAGTGCCTGTGATCGGGGTGGCTGATGGGGGTCTGTGGGCACCACCCTGACACTTTCTCTCTGTCTCTGCCACCCCTTCCCAGCCTGCAAACGCAAAGAGCAAGAGCCCAACAAAGAGCGGAACAACTCCCAGAAGAAATCCCGCCTGGTTTTCACGGACCTCCAGCGCCGAACACTTTTCGCCATCTTCAAGGAGAACAAGCGTCCCTCCAAAGAAATGCAGATCACCATCTCCCAGCAGCTGGGCCTGGAGCTCACCACCGTCAGCAACTTCTTCATGAACGCCCGCCGGCGCAGCCTGGAGAAGTGGCAGGACGACCTGAGCTCCGGGGGCTCCTCCTCAGCCCCCAGCACCTGCACCAAAGCGTGACGAGAGAGAGCGGCTTCGCAGCAGGGCCCCTCAGTGGTGACTTAAAGCACAATCCCCCCGCAACCAACCCCAGCCCAGCTGTTCCCGAGGACATTCCCACAGCTTTTAGTCAGTCTTAGCAGGCGCAGGTTCCACATTAACCTCTCTCTATACAATGCTATGCTCAGGACAGGTGAAGCAGGTCTGAAACGCAGGGCAGTCGTTCTCGAGGCAGATTTCTCCTGAGCCCCAGATTTCCATGGCTGGCGGGAGCTGATGCCAGCCTGGCAGCCCCCTGTGCCCAGCACCTGCCGTGTGCTGGCCACACCACCCCCAGCCACACGACAACGGAGCACAAAGTCAGACACTAAAGAACCCAAGACCTTGTTTTTAAACTCAGGCATGGTTTTGTTAAGTGTTTTAGGGGAAAAAGAAAATCAGATTTAAGGTTTTTTGTTTGTTTTTTTAGTTTAATTTAATCAGCTCGTTCTTGGATCAGAAAAGTTCAGTTCCCTTGAGCTCAAAGCATCAAGCACAAAGCCCGTAGCTACAGTGATGGGTCCGGCCCTGGGCTGCCCAGGGCGGCCGTGCCAGCTGCAGCCTGACATCCCGGGAACACCGCTGAGACGGCACGAGCCTGAAGCACAGCTGGCAGTTCCTCACAAGCTCTGTGTTTGTACCTAATGCACACTCAGGAGGGCGATGGAACTGCTGCAGTTCATGGTGCAAACACAATGTTTTGAAAGATCTAGAATTATTTATATTATTACATCCTTTTTAGTTTTCAGGAATCTGGCTTCTCCTCGGCAACGGCTGTGTTACCAAAATCTTTTTAGCCTTCAGTGTATTTTTGTTCATTTTTTTCAGTATTTTGTGGTACTTTCAAGTAGGAAAAGAACCAGAAATGAGCCCTTCAGATGCCACTGACCCTTTCAGATGTGCCACATTTTGCTCTACTGCATCCCTAAGTTCCTTTTCCCTGCCAGCTCCCCGAGCCGACAGGAACACAGCACACCAAAGAGATGGGATTTCTGCAAGCCAAAGATGTTTATAACTTGCCATTTCTCTTCGTCACCGCTGGTGCGGGTGGTTGGCTGGCGCTGGGGCAGCCTCACAAGCTCTGAGCCCTCTCTCCACCTCTGTGCAGTGGGGACGGCCCTGGGCTGGTGACCGGCCCGGCGCGGCCGTGCTTCGCTAGAGACACTTGAGACTTTTTTTATGTACTACTTAATCGAAACCAAAGAAACGTTTTCTGCACCTACTTCTTCTGCAACAAACTGTTCCACTGAAAGATAAAATAAAAATTTTAAAAAACCAAGGAAGCACGTCAGGAAGCAAACGAGTACCACACTGTGTTCTACAGACATCTTGGACGTTTCGGAAGCAGATCTCAAAGAAAGGGTTGGCAAGAATGAGAACAAGGCAAAGCCAGTACGATTGCTGCTTCATTTGACAACTCAAGTCATCTTAAAGTTGAAGATTGTCTTTAATTTGTGCCTATGCAGTTTTTTTCAAAAGAACAAGGAACAGAGCAACCAAAACCTCAACAGCTACAATACCAAAGATGAGGATTCTCACTACTTGTGTTTCAGTTCATTTCTCCTCTTGCACGCCTAATGCACATAACCCCACTTATCTCTGGACAGGTAACCACTTGTGAGTCTTTGTGCAACCAAAAGGGTGGGTTTATTTATGTTTTCCCTGTTTCTGCCCCACACGGCATCTCTCCCAGAGCTGCATGGACTCCAAGTGCAAGATGTTGGGATACTACCGTGGTACATCTCCTCCCTCCAGGAAAAACTTGTGGGGGGGTGTGACTTGTGTGTTGGTCTCCTGTGTGTCTGGAGCTGTGACCAGCCACCTCCTGCGTGTGACATTGCTGGAGTGACCTCCACCCTTCTCTCTTCCCCGGGGATAAAACTTGCAATATGTGTGTTCCGATGTCTCACTGTAAGTACTGAGCAGCACCACAGCCCTGCTCCAAACCCCACCCTGAACCAAAATCAAATATTCAGCAGTTTGTGAGGCAGGTGAGGAGTTGGTTTTGACATACTAGACTTGTATCATTGCTTGATCCAGGTCATGATGATCCAAATCATATGTCCAAATTTATCCTCAGAGCTGGAGCGCAGTGGTACCATCTTGCTCCTCTCTGCCTTTAAACAAGGGCTTCTTTTGAACTGCTTCACAGAACTGCTGCAGTCACTTTGCAATGACTGCACTTCAAAAAGAAACAAAATCTAGAAGCCTTGTCTGCTCTGGACAGGAAAGGTTTCTGGAAGGCAAATTCAGGGTCCTCACAGCTGAATTTGACAGCACATGCCTGCTCTGGGAATCAAAGCATCCTTCAGCAGAGATTTCCAGGCAGATTCAAAAAAGATTTGAAGAATCCTCATAGCCAGACATGGATTAAAGCTGCCAAAAAATGGTTCCAGTCTGGACTGATATGGTCTGGGGTCTCCTCACCCAAATGCCAGATATTTGAGGGTGGAGTTTGGAGCCAGCAGGCTGTGGAGCGGGGCCTGGCTGAGGTGGCATGGTCATATTGGAGTTTCACTTTCATTCCCATCCAAGTTTTCACCAAGCCAGCCTCTCCACGTGTGTTTTGAACTCGGCATTGCCCTCAGGGGAGGTGTCTCGTGCTGGAAGTGTCCCCCCACAGTCTGCAGTGGCAGGGGATGGCACAGGAGCGGTGAAAACCCCAGCACTCATTCCTCATCTCCCCTTCCTGCAGTGACAGGGCAGGGAAGCGCATTCTGTCGACAGGGAATGAGCCCCAGGCATGCTCTGAGCATGTGCTTGGCTGTGGGACACCTCACCTGAGGGACACTCACCTGAGGAACACTCACCTGAGGGGCATCCAGAGCCCCACTGCTCTGCCGTGTGCTACCTTCCTCAGAGGCAGAGGGGAGCTGCCCATGGCTTCTCGTGAAGCCTGGGAGCAAAGACCTGGGCTTTTTTGCTCCTACTCAGAGCTTATCCAATAGCTCCAACAAAGGCAGTTTAGATTACTGAATTATTAGAAATGTCTCCTCAGTGAAATTCTCTCCAAATTGTGGGAGTGTTTGTTGTGCAACATTATGGCTGGGTAGCAACACACATGAGGCTTCTCTGGGCTAGGGCCTCAACAGTCACAAACCATTTTCTCCTGAAAATCCTGCTGCATTTTTTATCCCTGCATCTCTCACAGCCCTGTGTGATGTCTTCCATTTCACTGTCCACTGTCGTAGGCTTTTATGTAGCAGCTCCCTCAGGCGAGGAGCGTTGGAGCCAGAGACTGTGGTGGAAATATCTGTCGGTGTGGGCAGAGTCCGTGCTGTGCTCTGCCCACACCAAACCAAAATCAAACAGTTGTGTCCCGTTTCTAGACCATGTATTTAGGAATCTATAGAGCTGTGTCATGTGACTTGTTGCTTTATTTATTGTGCTGCAAAAGACTCGTGTGTGTACAGAGAGTATCCCAGCATCTTCCAGACTGGGAACGTGGAGTCACAACCACGGGCACAGCCGAGATGAATTCAACTTTCAAGAAGCCTTGGATATTGCTCAGCCTCCCGTGCAGGAACAAGGAATGTGCTCGATGACTTCGGTTGCATAGCTTTATTGTGGATCTCTCTTACCTACAGCTGAATCCAAAGACCTGCGAAGGACTCAGCCAGCAAACCTCGCTCGGCCCTGCGGGAGGGAAGAGATCTCCTCTCCCAAAGGAAGGCACGGGAACGACACGGGAACGACACGGGAACAGCAAAGAGTGTGCTGGCTTTGGACACGGCCAGTGCTTTCCTTGCTTGTCACAATTCCTAAGTATTTTTAAGACATGGGGAAACTTTCTACTTGGCCTCCTTTATATTTATTGAGGGGAGTTTTTATTGTTTAAATTTTTTAAGAAGGCAAAGCTTAAAATGGTTTTATTTTTTTTCCAGACACTTGTGGGTTTTAACCCGATATATTATCTATCAATAATGTAATTTATTTAATTTAGTCTTAGGGCAGGTCCTGAGATCTCTGTTCAGTCTGAATCCCACTGAGTTTCAGTTTAGCTTTTGAATTCAGTGGGAGTTTTGCCTGAATGCAGACTGCGGGGTCAGGCTCTGATGTTAGCTATTTGTATCTATTTAATTCAGTCACTTATGGATTCATTTGGGAGCAATTTTGCTTATTTATCCACATGGCTGTTGTAGCGCATCAGGGATGTGAAGCCTGTTAGTAAACACACTTAAGAGTTGGTATTTCTTCGTAGAGCAGCCAGGTTCTGTCAGACAGGGAAAAACAACTTGTTCCATAAAACAAGGGTCTAGTTTTAATTCCTTCTTTTAATTAATTTTAATTGTTTAAATATCAAAATTTGAATTATTTAAGTTAACCTCTTCTCACCTGATTAGAAAGTGCAACGTACCTTTATTATGGCACATGAAGCCTTCATAATATAACTTATTTATTTAACTTATTCATCATCACCTGGGGATGCCCTTGTAGAGTTTTTATTTTTTATTTAGAATTATCTATAAAGCACTACAGCTGATTTAGAACAGCAGAGCGAACTTTGAGGACAAGCAACGAATATTCAACCTAAAACTGTGCATTCAGAAAAATAGAAAAAAAAAAGACACTGGGATACTTTGCCTGAACTTTGTGGCTTCTTAAAACTTAAGCTGGGGGGAAAATAATCCATGCCAAGCAAAAAGAGAGAAACCCTTAAACTAGCTGCTTCCAAGAATGAACTTCTGTGTGTGGAAAAAAAAGAAAAAAACCCTAAAAAAAGCTGTTACAAAAAATAAACTTCTGTGTGTGGAAAAAAAAAAAAAAAGGGAAAAAAGAAAAAAAAAGGGAAAAAAGAAAAAAAAAGGGAAAAAGGAAAAAAAAACAGAAAAAACCTTTCTATTTCTAGTGAGAACCAAAGAGGCTACCTCACTGACTTTTCCATTTGTAATTTTAATCGTGTTGATGATACCAAAGATACCAAAGATTTCTTTCTCTGTGCGGTCTGCATTCTGCTTGTGCTCTCTGATAACTCCCACCCTTCTCTCCTACACCCAGAAACGTTCAGCAGAGCCCAGATTCCCAAAGAAATGCTTCCCTGGAAGCTGCCAGTTCTGGTGATGCCCTTTTCTATGTTCCTTACTCCTTCCTGCCAGCCAAAACCGTCTGGAGACGTGGAGCCAATTCCCACGCCAGGTCCCGCTGGTGGAGCGGCTCTGTGGACCTGGAGGTGAATCCGGGGTTTGTCCATCCACAGATTCCCTGGGGAAAGGCTCTGCAGGTGCTGCCTGGGCCAGTATGGGGTGTGTTTGCGGCAGCAATTAGCATTGCTTGTTATTATTGCCGTGCTTGAGCAGAGCGCGGGGGCTGGTGTGGGGGCTGCAGGGCCCGGGGCAGGGCTGGGGGCTCTCCTGCCCGTGCCCCCCGTGCAGCCGGGCCTTCCACAGGGACCTGGCCCACGGCACATCCAGGGGCTGCTCCCTCCTCCTCACCTTTGGCTGTTGTTTACAATTACAGTTTTCAGATAAAAATCAATTAATTACTTTTCTCAAGTTAGCAATGAAGCGAGGCTACATTAAGCTCCATTAGCATCATGTTCCTGAGTGATTACTTCCAAGTTGTTTGTTTGGTTGTTTGGGGAATTAGTGGTGCCCTTTGGCACTTGGGTTTTGAGCCTGTTTGATCCTGTTTATAGGACTGGAGCAATGCTCTGAGGAGCGGAATCCACCCCTGGGCCCAGCCCACTCCCCCCAGCTCCCCCCAAGCCCCAGCCCAGGCTGGGACAGCTGCTGCAGGGCCCGGGCCTTTCCCTAAGGAATCTGCCTGAGCCGTGCCCTTGGATTCACGGAGGTTACCAACAGCTCAACACAAACGCTCCGCTTTAATTAAGTGTTGCCTTTTATTTTGTATTTCTTTGGGGGTTTAAGTCTGTGTTGGAAGTGGTAGAACTTGACAAGTGTGCTTTTCTCTCTCTCTCTCTGTTCCTTCAATACAAAGCTATAATAATTCTCAGGATGCCTTCTGGGCGGGGGGAGCTGATTGTCCCTGTGCCCTCGGACACAGACAGTCCCCAGAGCTGGCAGGGTCCCCGCGGCCCCCCCGACTCCTGCTTCACTTGCAAAGAGTGACATTACCACGGGACGAGTGCCTTGCTTGAACCAAAGCAACGATTTTGCCAGTCTAGACCTCTCTGTGCTTTTTTTTATTCTTCCTGTGAATACCTCAGCTTCAACTGGGCCGCCGAATCGTACCTGGTGGGCTTTTGTACTGTGGTGCTTTGCAATGCAGCCCTGCAAAGGACAGACTCCTGATAATACCAAAGGCTCTCCTCCTCTTTCTCCTTCTCCTCCTCCCCCCTCTCCCTGATCTCTCTTTCTCCATGGTTCCAAAGCTTTATTACGAACTGGGCATGTTGGCAACGCAGACCGTGCAATCCCTTACCGAATTTTCTCAGATATACCTCATAGAGAATAGCTGTTTAGCGTAATGTTATTATAGCGTATGTAATAAATTATTCACTGTTTCTTTTTGGTAACTGTGATTTAAAAAAAAAAAAAAGAAGAAGCTTTATATGTTTTAGGTTGTGCTTTTGTACTAGACGGAGAAGGTGCGCTTAAAAATGTACATCAGTCTTTCTTCCCATTGGGTTTTTTTTGTTATTATGGATCGGGGAAAAGTTGCAGAATGAGCCCAAAGTTTACAGTTTCATATTTTGCTGAAGAAACAATCTGTGTTCATTTGCTCTGTTGGAAAAAAAAAAAGGAAAAAAAGAGAGAAAAAAAAAAAGATTATTTTCTACATTTGTGCTACTTGGTCTGAAGAGCTGATTGTCCTGTGTGACGGTGTAGTATTATAATTAGCAACTGCCAATCAGCGCTCCCACGTTTATGCATGAGGCAAACCCTTAGCAGTGTGATGCATCGTGGTTCTTAATGGCAACTTCTTCCTTTGGGTTTGGGACGACGTCTTTGGGTCGATGGTATTTATTTATGCATGGAGCCTGTTACCTGTTCGCAGTCGTGGCGCAGTTGTGTTTGCATTTACGCTGTGAAATCATGCCCAGTTTCGCCCCGTGCAGTTCAACACTGCTCAGGGCGAGTGTCCAGATCAGCTCTGGTCTGTCCATGTGTTAAACAGACTCAAATTCAATTCCAGTTCAATGAAATTGCCATTTGGGGAGAAGCTTGGCCAACTGGCAGCTTCTTCCCAGCCAATTCGATTCTTTCAGTCACATGAAAGTACACATCCTGCTCACAGCGGAGCCAACTGTGCGTTTTTTCCCAGGATCAGGAGTTCTTTGGCTTTATGGCAGCCCCTGGGCACAGCAGGGGACCGGCTACGGTGAGTGCTCAGGGACCACCCCTCACCTCACCTGTGATCCTGCCCAGCCTGACCATCCCACCCATTGTGCCAGCAGGACACAGGAGTCTGGGTCAGCAGTGCTCTCCCAGCCATGTCACCTGTCCCGATGGATGGGCCTGGGATGGGTGTCCATCCGAGCAGTCCAGCCACGCTTCTGCTGGAAGGAGCAGCCCTGACTCTGGCAGCTCCTCACTCGCCCCCCTGCCCTGGGGCCAGGTTTGTTAAGGTGCTTTATCCCCGCTTTGATTTGTCCCTCGTGTCACAAGCCAGATTCTCGCTCGAGCCCCCCCATTTAAGAATGGATTGTATTTTCTCTCCGGGCCCAGCTTCGGAACCCGGATGTCCCCCTGCCTCCTGGGTCATGCTGGACATAAAGCCAAACCAACTGCTCCGTACCCTTTACTCTGCGTGGAAGAGTGTGGCTGGGGAGGGGGGAGTCACAGTCTCCTAAGGAGCCATCTGAGTCCTGTCAGTAGAGTGTTTATATCGTCTGTCATTAAGGGTATATTAGAGATGTGCTTTCATTAGTGCAAGGAGACATTTTCATTTGGCCTTACTCGGTAGGTTGTGATGATAATGAAAGCTGTGTAATATAGTCGGGTTATTTTTTTTCCTGATTTCTCTGCCAAAGACAGTAATGGATACAGGAACTTTAAATAGGGGTTTTTGTAAGACAGTTGATGATTGTAACAGTGGTTAATCTTCCAGAAAGCTTTCCACGTTCTTCCGCAATAAGCAGACCTGGGATGTTTCGGCAGAGTCTTGCTGGCAGATCCCAGCACTCCTCAGCACACGCAGTTGCTGTAACACCCACGCCGAGTACACCTGCGTTCCTCAGTCCAAAGGCAACAAGGGGTATGTGAGGCCATGGCAAGGGCACAGCGGGGCTGGCACGAGCTGCTCCAGCTGGCTGGAAGTTGCCAAGGTACTTGTATTATGAAATTTAAGGTCTATTTTATTATGTCATTTTATGTCATTTTTTAACTTTGTGGAAGGTGATATGTTGAACTGAGTGTAAGCTGAGTTTTTCAGACAAATAAAGTAGCTAAAGAGTGAATGTTATTTTATCACTAAAGGGTTTTTACTCACTGATTTGTGCCAATAGATGTCCTTTATCTCAATGACAAGTATTACATTGCTTTCAAAGTTTTATTTATAGCTATTGATGTAAAACCCACACACATATTATTTGCCAAAGTTCAATAAAGGAGGAAAACAACTCTTTTGCTTCCTTGTGCAATCAAAAGTTCCCGTTTTTTTTCAGGTTTTTTTCCCACCACAGCCCAATCCCACACCATGGGGGGGAGTGAAGCCAGGCAGGGGCTTGGGCTGCTAACAGCTCTCAGGGATGTGGAGTGGTGAGGAGAGCTGAGCACAGCCAGATTAATGCAGGACCCAGTGTAGGACTATGTCCCAAAAACGCTACTGGGGATGGAGGGTCTGGCCAAGTGTGAGTAAAAAGTACTTGGAAAAAGATCTGGCACCCTCTCCCCTGAGCACAGCTCATGCAACTGTGATATTTGTTACAGGAGAAATCACTTCATATTTATGTAAGTCATGGAATTACATCATGCAATTTAATTGCCATGAAATTATGTAATTTATTGTACTTTCATTCCCTGAAGCAGCTCTACGAGAGGAGACAGGAGATTCCTGGAGCTGAAATTCCATGGCAAGGAGGATGTACAAGTTTGCCTTCATTCATTCAATTACTTACCCCAGCTGTGGGCAAGTCTGGTTTGTTTTGTCTCCTCAACAAAAAAGCAAAACAAAGTGCACAAGAAAAGCACTTTCCTGTGTTTGTCTCTTAAAAAACGAGACAAACCCAGCTCTCTCCAGCTGCCATCCCTCTCTGCCCACCTGGATCGGGTCAGCCTGGGGAGGGCACGGGAGGGACCCCAGAGTCCCTGGGCATTGCTGTGTCCCAGGCCCAGGACAGTAACAAGGCACTGCAGGGTTTGTTATATGGGGTCTAACCTTGGCACCAACATTTAACCTCGGGGTTAATAAACTCACTGAAAAATTTGTTTTCATGCTCATTCTCTTCATGTCCCTCTCTCGACACTAAGCCAGATTCTGCCATTAAGTAAATTTACGCTGCTTCATTTCACTTTGCTGAGTGGCCACCGGTGCAGATAAAGGCAGAGCTGCCTCCTCAGCACTTTTTGTCACAGAGCCCAGAACTTGGCTCTTCCCATCTCCTTTCCTTCTCCCTCTGGCTGGGGAATGCAAGGGGCTCCCACGGACCAGGAGGGCCCTGAGCTCTTTGTGCCCGTCAAGCCCCGGGCATGGCACTGAGCCAGAGGGAACACTGGGTGAAGAGTGTTTTCCCAAGCCGTCTTCCCACGCAAGGAGGTGGTGAGGACTGCAGGAGTGAGTGCCACTGGGATGGCTGCTGGTCCCAGGAAGGGTAAAAACACTTCAACAGCAAAGAGGCAAAAGCAATGACACCGAGACTAATGCAGCCCACGGCAGGTCATTTCCATTGCACTTGCAGGATTGCTCCCCTGGGAATGCATTTTCCAGGCACTTAGCACTGGGCACAGCTGGAAGAAGGAAATGGGACCATTTCATTAAGGTACCAAAAAGCTGAAGGATGAGCTGGGTGTGTGGCAGGATTGCAGCCAGGCTGGGATGCTGTATCGGCATCAGCTTTTCCCAGTGCCAGGCTGTTCGGGTCCAGGGCTGATTCCATAACCATGGTGAAGGGATTGACTTCCTTGTCCCTGCTGGAGCTCATTCCTATGAATTCCCCTTGGCTCACTGTTTCCTAACCCTGCCAGGAATCACACAATTATTCCAGGTTAAAGTGCTACAAAACTTCTCAGCTTTGCTCAGTGATAAAAAATAAAGCACCAAAACAGCCCTTCCATCCCAGGGAAGCAGGGACATCCCATGGCAGCCAGGCTGCATGGTGTCCCTGTTTCACAGAGTGTGGCAGGGAGCCCGGGGTGCCCCCCAAAACACCCTCAGAGCAGCCCAGCCCGAAGGAGCAGACGCCACACTTCCATCCTCCTCCTCCTCCTCCTCCTTCTTGGGCAGTGAGGGAATGGCAGTGCATCCATCAGGATGAACTTGACAGTAATGATCTGCCATGTGGGACCCACAGTGATCATGGCTTGGGTCCCTCCTGACTGCAGATGAAGTCCTGGCAGCTTTTCCGCACCACTTGAAACCCTGTGGGGATTCCCTTGGGAAACAGCCTGGGAGGCATCCTGCAGGGAAAGCCGTACACCAACAGCAAGGGTCGGGGTGAGGGAAGTGGGTTTCTTTTGAAGGAAAACGGCAGAAGCTTTTGCAATGCTCCTGATTTTCAGCACGTGTGGGATGGAGGTGCTGAAGGAAAAAAACCAAGAGGAAAAAAACCCTTGGGATAGGCAGCGTGGCAGGACCGTGGTGGGATCGTCAGGTGGGAAGAGGCACGAGTACCCCCGCCCAGGGAACGAGCCAGGGCCGGCTCTGCCCGCCACAAGCCCCAGCCCCTGCAAGCGGCCTTCAGCCTCCGCGCGCACCTGGGGCGGGGGCGGGGCCCGGGTC
>WBMZ01015434.1:0-13227 GCA_013400975.1 Atrichornis clamosus
CGGGGCTCCCCCGCGGCCGCCGCGTGGGCCCGGGGCGGGCGAGGCGCGCCCGGCCCGCAGCGTCTCCGCCGCGGGGATGGGCCTTTCCTTTGGAGATGCGTGGGTGTTCCGTGCCTTCAGCCATGCACCGCTGCCGTTCGGGTGGCAACAACGAGTCAGAGCAATGTCCCGTGTCTTCCTGTTGAACCTTCAGGGAGGAACTCGTGCCGCGCGTACGCGTGGGGTCAGTGAATTTACCGGCCTGTAAAACTTCCAGTGACAACTGCAAAATGAAAGCCCAAGTAACAAAGCCACCAAAACTTCACGGTCTTTTTTTTTTTTCAGAGCTGGAAAAAACATGAACTGGCATGAAAAATGTATTGAGTGTTGTTAACATTCTCACTGGCTTCTCTCATGGCACAATTTTGTGACCAGAATTACACAGACATTTTGGTCTCTGCTTAAACTGCTGATGGTGCACAGAGCTGAGTAGCAAAGTGCAGAGCAACACAGTATAAGTTAAATTCCACTAGCTACAAGAAGAAAGTGACTGTCACTCGATTGTGATGCCAATAAAAGCTTCCCAACACAAGGGGCAAGGTCCGAGTGATGTCTCTGTCCTGGCACTTTTATGTGTGAGCTGTGGCTGGAAACTTTTCAGCTTAGATTCAGACTGCAAGAGTGATGGCACGAGCAGCTGAGAAGGAAAGTGCATAGCCTCCCTCCTGTGTTTGGTGTAGTTTATAGGCAGCAGGGCAAGGTCAAAGCTGGCGTTTTGTTCTAGTACCTCTTTTTTAATGGGAGCACCTGCTGGACATTTCACATTTTGAAACTGGGATCTGACAGTGAAAAAAGTGACGGCGCACACAGCTGAGAAAGAAGGGGCATGGCCCCAGTGCGTGGTGTGTTCATGAAAGGCTGCAAGGCGAAGGGGAAACACACAACTGTGTGTGTGCTGGCACATTTTTCTGGGCGAGAAGTGTGTCAGACTCTGCGAGACTGGAAGGGCTGGTACAGAGCTGAGAAGGCCGTGCAGAGCACAGTGGTGTGCGTGCAGTTTACAGGTTGTGAAGGGATGAAAACTGCCATTTGGTTGTGGGGCAAATACAGGTTTCCAAATGTAAGGGGCGAGGTCTGAGAAAATTTTTTGTCCTGTGTAGTGGGTTGGTGCTGGCTGGATTCCAGGCACCCACAGAAACTGTTCTCTCACTCCCCTCCACAGCTGGACAGGAGAGAGAAAATACAACAAAGGATTTGTGGGTTGAGGTAAGGACCAGGAGAGATAACTCATCAAATACCATCACAGGCAAAACAGGCTCAAATTAGAGGTATTAATTGAATTTATTGCTAACAAAATCAGAGCAGGATAATGAGAAATAAAAGAAAACTTTAAAAACACGTTCCCCCTGCCCCCTCCTTCTTCCCAGCTCTACATCCTCTCCCAGTGGCACAGGGAGACAGGGAGCGGGGGTTTTGGTGAGTTCATCACCTGCTGTTTCTGCCACTGCCCAGGGAGAGGAGTCGTTCCCCTGCTGCACCGAGGGGTCCCTCCCACGGGAGACAGTTCTCCATGAACTTCTCCAATGTGAGTCCATCCCACGGGCAATAGTCCTTCCCAAACTGCTGCAGCGTGGGTCACTCTGCCACGGGGTCGGTCCTTCAAGGACAGGCTGCTCCAGCCCGGGCTCCTCCCTGCGTGGGGCTCCCAACGAGGTCACGGCCTCTTCTCTGGCATGAGCTTCTCCAGGGGCTGCGGGGGGATCTCTGCACCCCCGTGGTCCTCCTCCAGGGGCTGCAGGGGCACAGCTGCCTCACCGTGGGCTGCACCACGGGCTGCAGAGGAATCCCAGCTCTGCAAGACTAAAAGTATGTGATGCAACACACGGCTGACCCTGAAAGTGCAGAGCACCACGCTCGTGCGTGCAGTTGAGAGGCTGCGAGGAAAAGAAACTGCAAACACACGTTTGCAAACGGAAGGGAAAGTCAGTGAAATCCTTCCATTCTGGCACATTTTGGTTGAGACAAATGGGCTTAGGAGCGTCGCAATTTGATGGTTTGGAGGTAAGCACGGTGCCTTTACATCTTTGTGAAATGCGCATCGCCACGGAGAGGACGCTCCCGCTGTCGCTGCCCAGCAGCTCCACCAGATAGCGCTGTGCCCATTCCAAAAAACCCGAAGTGCGGCTCCACAGGTGTCTGAGCAATGCATGCTGAATTGGTTTGGATGGCTGTGAATCTAAAAAAAAAAAAAATAAATTCTACCTTTAAATAAAAAATTTTGTTGTGACTGTGAGCCTTAAGCTGCTGATTCTTAAAATTGGTATTTTTTTATGCTTGAGAAGGCAAATGAGGGAGCGGTGCTTTCTAATAAAACTTGGAAGAGTATTTTGTAGCACGTGCAAGTGGCTTGCATGCCATGGAGTAGAAGATTTCTTTTTGTCTGCCATCCAGTACGTCCTGCTGTCTTTTTTTTTAATTTGATCAGGAAATTATGTGCCTATTTTCTGTCTTAAGGGGAAAAAAAAGCCACTATTGATGGCACTGGAAGGATTACTTGTCTAAAGCATTCAGGATCTGATTTTACAGCAATCACTTTTCAGAGAAACTATTGATTTTATGCTGGAGAAAGAGATATTCTTAAACTCTGCTTTTACTGTGGAGTCAGAAACATTATAGGTTTTGTGCATTATTATGTATTACTTTAAAGGATAGAAACTCCTGAGCACAGCAGTATCAAGTTTGTACAACTGACACCCCAGTGTAAATGTTAAAAAATAGATTTCCAGGAAGAAAAGGCAGAAGGGTAAGAACTTTTCTGGCTTAATCAGATTTATGTGAGTCATTTTGCCAGCACAGGTTTAGAGTACACTGTAGAGTGAGAGGAATAATACAACTCATTCTATGGCAGTGCAAAACTCCTGCATTCTCCCACAGAAGTTTTGTGAGAAAAAAGCCAAACCAAACACACTGAAGATGAGGAGCAAAACGTGAAATTAAATGAGGCACACAGAGGGAGAAAATGGCATTCTAATTATTTGATTACATATTTCAAACAGGTTTCTGGGGCCAGTGTGAATCTGGAGTTGCTGCAGTGACATCATATTAACCTTATTAATTCTGTAAAACGTTGCTGATCCTTTTTTCCCCCTCAGCCTGTTTTAAGTGGGTGATTAATAATTTTGCAATTTGAGCTCTTATGTCATTGGGCATTTGTAATAGCAATTAGTCATCAGGAATATTCTCTGCTGAACAGTTTGGTCCAAAAGATCAGGTTCAGAATTCCCAGTGCTTTGCTCTTTGTGTAGTTGCCCTGAATCCAATGAGGGTTAATGAGAAGCAGAAGGTTTACGTTTTTCAGGATATAACCCAGAAAACACAATTCAGAAGGCAGTTGTAATCTCTGTTAAGGCTGCCCAAATGTGGAACTCTGAATCAGAACAATCCGTGACGGAGCCAGGGTGCAGGGTTCAGATATTCAAATATTCCCTACTTGAGAGATTTCAAAAGTTTTTAGGCAGAAGGTAAAGAACAAATCCAGCAATCAGTGACACGGGTGGGGGGGAAAACATTTCTTTACAGCCCTGAGAACTGCCCCAGTGGCCATTATCAGCTAGAAATAAAAGCTGGAACACCATTGTCACCTGGGAGCAGAGAACAGCTGGGGATTGGCAGCACCTGAGCAGGAGGGGCAATGAGGATATAGGGAAGTGCCGAGGGGTGGGGGAGCTTTTAACCTCAGGCACCTGTGGAAGCAGGGAGGTGTGGCTGCTTTCAGGGAGGCAATGGGAGCAGGAGCTGCTTCCCAGCGTTGTTACTCCTTTTGTGGACGTTTCTGGAGGGCTCAGGCATGTGCAGCTCTTGGATTGTAGTAGCATTTTGCTGCTCGGGACTGTAGGTAGGAAGAATTTGCAGTCTCTCATTTTTTTTGTTGCTTGTCTCTTCCTCTTCTGTTTCTCTTCTTTGTTTTTGTTGTTGGGGGGGTTTTTGTTTGTTGTGGGTTTTTTTTGTTGTTGGTTGGCTGAGGTTTTTTTGCTCTATTTTGGGTGCTAACTTTGCTCTAGGACCTGTGTTGGGATTTAGGGATGTAGCCTAATACTTTGCTGGAAGACTGTTGAAGTTTCTCTGCTGAAGCTAAGCTAGAAAAAAGAAGGAACTGATGAACCTCTCTCTTCAGTTTTAGTTACCTCCCCCAGGAGGCTGGAGATGGGATGAGCTTGTGTGGGGAGGGGGAAGTGTCTGATATAAACTTCATTGTAATATCAGTTGCTTTTTCCAGTACATCTCTCAGACGGTTTTCCTTTCTGTAAGCCTTTGCTAAATCTCTCACTCTGTTAACAGGTCTGCTCTTAAAAACCTTATTAAGATTTTCTGCTAAAGGATTCTGGAATTAACTGTGCTGCTTTTGGTGCTGTCACTGAAGGGGAAAGCTGCATGTGGTACCTTAATTTTAGGGGTTTGAGTCTCCCCTGTAATGAGGTGTTGGCTGTGTCCTTCTGAGGTGATGTGACACATATGTTGGAGAAGCACTATCTCTTACCTTCCTAAATCCTTGGGTTTTGCTATAATGCAAATTTTCACGGGGCAGGGTGGGCTGCTTCCTGCTCAGCTGTAATTTGGATGCCCCTTTTATGCTTTAATGTTGTTTGTTAGAACAGTCTGATCCTCCCTTTTGAGTCAGAGCTTTGAGGGGGAAGAAGAGAAAGATACTTCATTGTTATCTATTTTAAATCTGTTTATTTTAATTTTTTGTATGTTTGATAGCTCACTGCATCCAAATAAATCTCCCATTATCTACTTGTATGCAGTGAAGGAATCAGGTGAGTGTCTGGCATTATGGCTCTCTGGAAGATACCTGCATGGTGTGATCACTGCATGAAATCCTTCCGAGATTTATGGGAGTGGGTCTGAATGCGAGAAAAAAGAAACATCTGTCACTGCAGGCTGTGTACAACTGAGCCTGGTCATGGTTTTCTTTAGGGTGTTACTATAAATTATAATATAAATAATGTATTTTTCAATGCCAGTGCTTGCTGGCTCTGGTAGGTATGGGGCAGCACAAATGCTCCACATTCCAGTACCCTGTATTTGTCTAAACCTGTAAAGGCCTGAATTCCCCTAAGTAAACCTGCTGAGAGACACTGGGAAACTGCTGCTGTGTGCTTCATAGTTAGAGTAGCCAGCCCTTGCAAGGACTAATTGATTTATCTATTTTTTAAGACTAAGGCAAGTCATGCCAGAACTGTGGTCACAGGTGCCTGCCCCATGGCTTCATTCATAAATTGAGTTCTGTCATTTCTTGGCAGTGGCCAAGAGCGGCCTTCCCTGTCCCCTGCTGTTCTGTCCAACTTCAAACACCACCCAGAGCTTCTCTGTGAGCTGACAGAAACTAAAGCCTCCCTTACATCACGCCTTCTCCCCTGAAGGTTGTCTGCAGCCTCCTTTTTGGAGAGGCACAGAGAGGAGACTGTGAGGGGGCAGGGGTGAAACTGGCCAACAGCAAAACAATCTTAAAACTTTCACTGCTGGTAGCTGCCACTTTGGGCCAAGCAGAAGGAGTAGATCCAAGCTATAACCACAGACAGCATCCCACAGAGCTACCACAGACAGTTGTGTGTGCCCTTCTGAGACACGTCCTGTGCCTGAAGGGCCCATCTTTGTATGTCTAAACTAAATCTTTGTATGTCTAAATTGCATTAAAGCTACAGAGAAGTCTACTGCTAAGTAGTTATACCTGCAAAGGTGGCTTTGTGTTGGAAATTGCATCCACCACCTCATCCTCTGCAAATTCCGTGGTGAAAGTTTCCTGCACAGATGGGTGACTCTGTCCAAAAGGGAACACTTACAGAGAAATGTCTTCTGCTGCTTTTAAGGCAAGCAGATGCAAACTTGTTACTTGGCAGACTGGGAGGAATTTTGTTTGGATTTGTCTCTGGTCTGCAGGGAAGCACGTTGGCTTGCCCTTGGATGCTCGTGGAGCGGGGGGAAGGAAAAAAAAAAATAAGAAAATGTAATTTTCTGAACACCTTACATCCAGCTCTGGTAAGGAAATGCATCAGCACACGACAGAGCTGAGGGCATGGGGCTGAGGCATGCAGTAGCTTTGTGCTGCAGTTCCAGACAAGTTCCAGATCTTAACCTCTGCTGTCTCTGCACTGCATTCTGCACTCACTGGTTCCTTGGAGCTCTGCTTGCTGCTCTCCAGCTGTGCTTTAAGCCTGTTAAATACATGCCTGGGTAGAAGAAGCAGCCGTTGCACCACAGAAACTCAAGTAGGAAAAAAACCACCTTATTATTTAATACCACATCTGATCTATTCTAACAGAGCAGACTAACACTTCTACTTTTGTCCCTTTCATATATATTTTATTTATGAAATTATTCTGGCCAACATTTTCAATTTCTGATTTTTTGACAAAGGAGAGAACTTTTTGCCACTTCACCAGCAAGTTCTTAAAATAATACCCCCAAGGTTCATTTCCCTGACCTAGTTACGGTTTTTAACAGTAGCAACTTAGTCAAGCAAAATTTGAGTATTTGCAACTTCCCATCTGGCTTTCTCTCTGCCCAGTCTTTACAGTAGTATGCTTGATTTAAACCCATTTCTGCCAGGCTCCAGAATGTTTTTTTTCCTTTTACCTTTTCTCTCTCAATTTGGTTTTTTTTTTTTTTTTATGACTGTCTTCTCTTTGGTTTTGTTTTGCTCCATTTTTCCATTACAGTTCTGCCTCTCCACAGTAGTGTTCCTCCCTTTCCCAGTGCTGCACACACTGCTGCTGCCAGAACAGATAAGGACGTTGTGACAGAGCTCCTTTGTTGTTCTGTTGGGGTTTTTTTTCGTCAGAAGAGTGCACAATACAACCTCTTTAATCAAAGGACATCCCATTCAGTTACACTCCTTAGTTTTTCAAAGCAAACTCATGTATTTGGGCTTTTGAATAAACAAGGTCAACATAAAGTCAAGGTCAGAAAGACGGCAGTTAACAGAGCTCATTTGCCCTTTTAATATGTACTTTTTTCAGGTGTGACTGTACTGAAATGATCACCCTTTCAATGTTAATAGGAGACAGGTGTGAGAGAGGCAGGTGCAAAGTAGCAGAACTTGATGGTAATTACACTCTTAGGTAAAAGTTCACTGCAGGGAGGCCTTGTTGGTAAAGATTTCTTAACACCTGGCAGCTTTAAAAATACAATTCTGGATGTAACTGCAGGTATTTTACAGATCATGCAGGGCACGCACACAGACAGTGCTGCAAGTCAGAGGTTATCTCTGAAAATCAATCTTTACATTCAATCATGGTAAACTCTAAGTGAACTGCCACTGGCTTTTGAAAACATACTTTGAATTTCTGATGGTATCTAAGTATTTCATAAACTATTCTGTTTACCAAGATGACAAACTAGTAGGATCCAGTCAGCTCCAAGTTAGAAAAGAGTCATCCCCTAACAGGGAGTAACTGGCAGTTCCCTTGTGCAAGGAATTTTATCTCAATCAACAGATTGGCTTCCTGCTCTGGGAAAAAAAAATAAGACTCAAGTTAGTTGGTGTCTTAAAGACACTTTTCAGCAAGCTCAGTAAGTTTTTGTTACGAGTTTTCCTTGGTTTCTTTCAAACCAGCAGGTTCTGGCACAGTGTAGACTTGGACTGACTTTATCACAACTTCTCAAGCAGCAAGATGTCAAAAGTACATCAACATTACATCTCAGTTCGCAGAACCACAGCAGAACAATCAGATGCATTGCCTCCTGCAGCCAAAACCAACCAGCTGCATTTCTCAGCATGATTACATCCTTTCCAGCGTTCTTTCCAAAGCTGGCAACAAAGCCCCAAACAGGCAACTGACTTAATGTGTTGTTTATACCCTTGGATAAACATACGGATTTACCAGGAGAGAGAAACCTGAGGTTGAATCAAGTGTAGTTATTCAAGTGTGTGTTTTACTTCTCAGACATCCTCGACTGCCTTTCTCTGTTGCTTCTTGAAAGAAACTCCTTCATTTTTATGAAGTTCTCAGGTTTCAACTCACTTCAAAATTCTCTTTTCATTGTGACTTTTGCTTCTGAACTTTCTGCCAGGTTTTCTCATAATGGTGTTGGCCTGTCACTGTCATATTTAATTGTTCACACTGAAGAATAACATGGAAATATAATGGATAATAATACATTGTTGCTTCTTGTTGTACATCTGGAAAAGTATCTAAACTTCCTTTTGATTATACTTTATGTGGTAACTTTTGGACTGTGTTTGTTTGGAAAGTATTGATATTCTTTGTCCTTAGTGACTTTTTCAACCCCTTGCAAGGGAATCCAGAGCTTATGAAATGTGTTATTGTTGTGGCTACTCCTGGGGTTTTAAAATAATAGTTACTGTAGTTTAAGGATATGAAAGGAGCAAGGCTGACAGGAAAACGTAATAACACCAGATTAATTGATTCAGACTGAAAAATAGAAGTGCTTTCAAAGGCCTTTCTTCACAAAAATGTCCTCTCACATTACTTTTTAAATGCATGTGAAACAAAGAATGTTAGGCATTGTAAATCTGCAGGACAGGCCAGATGTTGAGCCTCATGCTCAGGCAAATATTTAGCAAGTCTTTGTAGCTCCTGTCTACAGCTGACAAAATATTCTAAGATATTCAACAAATTCTTTTAGTAGTACATTCCAGCGTAAGTGCAATAGTGTCAAATAGCATTCCAAGCTGGATTTCATACTTAGGTGCTGGGGTTTAGGGAGAAGAATATCAGCTGGTTCTTTTAAAACACAGTGTCTTTGGCTTTCATGTTTACTGAACCCTCAATATCAGCCTGTTAAAACTGCTGCCTGACTGGCAGCAGTGAAGGGTGAAGGGCAGAGAGCTGGAAATGCTGCAGAGCCTCCCCAACTCAATCACATCAGTTTTCAGGTGAGACTACTTCCATTCTTCCTTCCTGTCCTCACTGATCCAACCCTCTATCTTCCTTGTCACTAGGAGTATGATTCTCCAAACATTTGTTAAGCCTTTCTATGGACTGCAGGATAGTCAGAATAATAACAAAATGAGAACTGGTGTCTAGGGAATATGACACTGACAGTTCACACAGACAGTTGTTCCTACACAGATTGAAAGTCAGTGATTTTTGCAGGGGTCAACACAATTGTTCTTGCCAAAACACTGGATATGGAGTAAAAACTGTGCTTATGTTTCATCTTCAAAACTGCCATCCTTACCAAAATTCTTCCTAAAACTATACCAGAATATCAATACAACTCAAGGATTTCATGAACATAACAGAATGGTCAAATCTGTCACCTGGACATGCAGAACCTCTGAGTCCTGACTGTACCCAAAAACAATTGAAGTGGCTGACTAGAGAAACAAGGAAAGGGGAAGCTTATGCCAAGAAGTACTTCAGGTTTTCACAGGTCTGTAAAATGGTATCATGAGCAGAATCACAGACTAATTTAGATTGGAAGGAACCTTAAAGCTCATCTTGTTCCCTGGGCAGGGGCACCTTCCACTGTCCCAGGTTGCTCCAAGCCCCGTCCAACCTGGCCTGGGGCACTTCCAGAGATGGGGCAGCCACAGCTTCTCTGGGCACCCTGTGCCAGGGCCTCACAGTCCTCACCACCCTCATAGCAGAGAATTCCTTCTAAATATATATATATAGTTTTGAAACTCCAGTTATGAAATTAAAACCAGAGAATTATTTTCAACACAGTTTTGCAAGATGAATATGGGGGTGCAGGTCTGTACCCAGCCTGTTTTGGCACAATTACAGCCTTTACCCATCCGACCGCCAGGATTTCACGTGCGGTGCTGCAAAGGGAGTTGGGCTCTACTGTCGGGAAAAATGGTGCAAGTGTTGGAACTCAATATTGTTAACCAGACGCCAGAATAAACCGTGCGGAAGGACCGGGGAGTTTTTACGCTCCGGCTTTAAGACATTAAAAGCTTTTAAAAAAAGAAAAAAAAAAAAAAAAAGGAGGGGCAGCGGCTTTTTGGTGATTTTGGGGATGCGGGTGGCTGGAGAGGTGCCCGTGCCCAGGTGAGCGGTGCCCGCCGCTGTCCCCGCGTCACAGCATCGCGCCTCTCGGTGCCTCGGCCAGCCCCGCCTTGTGGGCAGCAGAGCCGCCCAAGGTAGCGCTGCCGGCTCTTCCTCCTGTGTGCTCCTTCTTTCTTTTTTTTTTGGTTTTCTTTCGCGTTCTCCCCGCCCTGGCGTTTTTTCATCCCCAGCTCCTCAGCCTCCCGTGCGTTCTCCGCGCGCCAGCCCCGCAACCGGCGCGTTCAGCAGCGCGCTTTCCGCACGGACCGGGACCCGGCTGCCGCATTTCGCACCGCCCCGCAGGTTTGTATTTTCGCCTCTCGGGGCTTTTCGGGGCCGTTCCCGGCCCGAGGCTGAGGACACAGCCCTGTCCATGTCCCCGCCGGGCGGGTTTTGAGCGGATTTTAATGGAATCGGTGTCCCGGAGCTGCCCGGAACCTCGCTGGCGGAGCGGCTGTTTCCCGGGCGGCGGGGAAGGCGCGGCTCCCGGAACCCCTCCGGGTCATTCCCGGAGCAGGGATTTGGGATCGGCGGGAGAGGTTCTCCCGCTCCTCCTGCGGGGGATTTTCCTAGAGGGAACTGGCGGGCCTGGGACAGGGCGTCCCTTTACCCGCGGCTGCCTTTGGGGTAGATGTTTTAGGCTGTTTCCAGGGATTAAACTCCCTGGATTCACTCGTCCCATCAAACCGGCGATTTGGAGTTTCAGCCGGTGAATGGAGCTCTTATCTCATTGATAGATGCTTACGTAAAACTGAGTGTGTTGAGCAGGAGAAAATGTGCAATTAGGAGTTGTTCCGACTGTCGCCCGGCTGTCGGGCATCCCTGGATCACAGGGGGCTCCCTCTTCCATCCAACCTGCCTTGAGGAGCCCTTGTTTTGACACCTGTGGTCGGTCCCACGGGATGTTCCGGAGTAGTTCCCAGTGCTCAGACCGCGGGGAGGTTTCCCCTCCGTCGCTTTTCGCGGCCCTTTCGTTGTGAGGATTTCCAGGAAGCAACTTTAGGAGCTAAAAGGAAACGGCGAGGTCTGAAATGCCGGTATTGGCAGCAGCCCGTGGTGAGATGCTTCTTTTATTAAATTTGCAGTGTTGTAATTCATAAAGCTTACTTGGGGATTCTTCCCCAAAACTTTCTAGGATGGGGTTATAAAATAATAATGATGTTTTTCACAGTAAGTTGCCCTTTCTTCCTGTGTTGTTTTTGCATTGTGAACTCACAATGTTTCCACGTCTGGAGGAGTCTTCTGGCACTTGGGAACGTGGTTTAGGGGTGATTTTGGTGGTGATGGACGTGATGATCTGGAAGGTTTCTGCCAGCCGTGATGATCCTGTGTGATTTTGAAGTGCTTTGCTCTAGACAGGTTGTTGTCCCCATTTCTGGATGTGCTGATGATGAGAGTGGGGCACCTCCACAGGATGCTGTTGGAGAGGGAAGGGAGTACAGAGAAAATAAATATTACAACAAGAAAAGATTTTTCCACCTGAAAAGCCACCCTGGCTGTGTTTGCTGATCATATCTGTGTGTTTTCCTCAGCAATACTGATGGCACTCTGCCATGGGGTAGGCTGTGTTAATTTTCTTCTTTCCTTTGGTTTTTGGTGATTTGGTTTGGTTGGTTGGTTGTTTTTGGGTTGAATCAACCGACTATTATTAAAAAAAAAATAAAATCAAGAAAGTCATTAATTGACTTAAATTACTTAAAAGTATTAGTGGGCACGATAAATTTGTGACTTCAGACACAAGTATTTTTCAGCTGCATGAAGAGCCACATCTCTGTTGTCTCTGTCCTTTGGAGTTTTGAAGCTTAACTGGAGCAGTGCTGGATTTGCACACACACTCACTCTTTGGCAGCTTTGTGTCCATCAGTGCCTTGCTTCACTGGAATGTGACACATGGCACCTTGACATTAAAATAGTTGATAGGATTAAAGAGAAAAAAGTCAACAGTAATATATTGGTTTTTGATTTTGGCTCTTTCTAAGGTGGAAGCCCTAAGAATTACTTTGCTTTTTGTTTTATTCAGGGCTCAGAGATGGATTCACCAGAAGGAGGCACAACTAGAAGTGAGCAGAAATTCAGGTAACTTGTGTTACAGAGGTGATGCAAAACTGTCTCTTAATGAAAATCTGAAACCACAGTGGGAATAAACTACTGAATGTTGGATACAAGAACAACACCATGCTTGAACACTTGAAATGAGCCCAGAAGCAGTTTCTCCACTGACCAAGTACTTCATGCTCATTTAAGTTGTTTGCGAGGAGTAAATAATGAGAGGAAACAGTTTGGGCTGAATGTAACAGGAAGGCATGGGGGTCATCAGACACATTTTCTTGTAGGCACTAGCTGGCAACCATATCTGCATGTTTATTTATTGCTTTGCCTGAAGCCATTTCAAGTTGAACCTTATAGTTTGAGCTAGATAGTTCCAGGTGAAAATGAAACAAGAGGTGTTAAACATCCCTGTTACCAGGAACTGAAAATCTGTAAAGGTACTTTGGAAAGTTGGGAATTCTGAGGTTCTGTGCTGCTGAAATCCTTGTTTGAACAGAAGTGATTTTGCTGGATGGTTTATGTGCATTTTCACTTCTTTGCGGAGTAATCATGAAAGGCAGATTTTTCCTGACAGTTCCCTGTGCTGGTTTGTGCAGGGAACATGGATGTAACACCAGCACACCTCTGAGAGGGATCTGTGGCAGTAACATCTGAGTAGTGACCCATGATCTGACCCTTCGTGACTACTATGTTCACGTCTTACAGTGAGCATAAATGAGAATAAAAGATCCTGCTTTTTCCCAGAAAAAAACAAAAATTTGTTTCCTTGGAATATTGTGACTTGTCCCTTTGAAATAGTTCCGCTTCCTTTCTATCAGAAATGTTTTAATTCAGTCACTGGACTATCTTTTGCCTTTTTTCAAAAATTCATTGGAAATGGTGTTTGGCTAGCTCAGTGGCCTGGAGATTGGCAGTTGTCAGTTTGGATCTTGGAGATATTAGTGATTTGGAGTTGTTTCCTTTTTCTGGCTGGCATTAATCATGCACATTTACACTACTGAAATGGCAAAAGGGCTTCAGGGCCATGGCTGGTTTGGGAAAGGCCATATGGAAATGGAGAGCTCTGTTCCTGCTGCGTGGTTGGTGTTTTGCAGAAGCTTTAATGGCTCAATGAACTGGAGTCAGCCCTGAGCTCTTCAGGCAAGGCAGGGAACGCACCATTGTCTTAGTTTGAAAGACA
>WBMZ01015437.1:0-19093 GCA_013400975.1 Atrichornis clamosus
CCTTGCACGGGCACCGCGGGCACACAAAGCCCCGCAGCGCCCGCGGGGCCCCCCCGTGACCCCCCGTGCCCCCCCGCCCGGCGTTTCGCCACGCCGGCATTGCCACATGCTCGGGCCCCTCCGCACACCCCGGTCACGGGGGTCGGAGCCGCGGACGCGCTCCCGGAGCGCCCCGTGCCTCAGTTTCCCCAGCCTCAAAACCCCCGCTGGGCTTTGTCTCCACGGGGAGCGATAAAATTGGGGTAGGGGGGCCCCCAAAACTTCTCCTCCCCCCGGCAGGAGGAGAAGGCGACTTCCTCATCCTCAGCCTCGCGTCACCCAAAGCTTCGGCCTCGGCGGAAACGAGCTTGAGGAAGGGTCGGGGGAAGTTTGGGGCGGCCGAGAAGTTGGGGGACACACGGGGGTCCCCGGAGCTGCGGGGAGGGGTCGCGGCGCGGGGGGTGCGAGCAGGGGGGTTATTGTTCCTCGCAGGACCCCCCGCTGCACAACGGGGAGCAGCTGGGGAGGGCCCTCCCTCCTTCCGCCTCCTTCGCTCGGGACCCCCCAAAGCGCGTAACCACCCCCCGCCCCGAGGATCACCCCGCGACCCCCAAAAAATTCCCAATCTCCCCCCCGGCCGCGTGGGCAAGGGCAGAGCCCCCACAAGTCGGGATGAGGGATGGGGTGACCCCTCCCCTCCCGGCCAAACAGGAGCAGGGAGGGAAAACCCCCCTCCACCTCAACAGAGGGGCTGGAATGGGGAGACCCCGGCTCGGGGGGAGCTGCTCGCGCGGGGACCCACCTTGGCGCGATCGCTTCTGACTCGCGACAGCGACTCGATACGGGACATAATCCGGGGAGCGCTCCCGGCTCCCTCCCGGTGTTCCCGGTCCTTCCCGGTGCACTCCCGGTGCCTCCCGGCTCCTTCCCGGCTCCTTCCCGGTCCCCCCCGGTGCTCCCGGTCCCTGCCCGGTCCCTCCCGGTCCCGCCCCGCCGGGGGCGGGTAGCGCCGCCCCCCGGCCTCGTGCTGCCCGCGGGGCCTTTGTTCGCGCCGGGTCCACGGGGCTGTCCAGGGAACCCCGGGATCCAGCTGGGATCGGCTCCCAGAGGGACCGGCACCCCGGCATCCCAAGGGATCTGCACCCCGGACTCACCCCGGCATCAGCATCCCCCGTACTCGGTACCCTGGAGTCACCCTGGCATCCCTCGGGATCAGCATCCCCTGGGATCAGCATCCCTCGGGATCGGTACCCTGGAGTCACCCTGGCATCCCTCGGCATCAACATCCTCCGGCATCAGCACTCCCTGGAATCAGCATCCCAGCATCCCGAGGGATCAGCATCCCCGGGATCAGTACCTGGGCATCCTGAGAAACTGGTGCCCCAGAGCCACCCCAGCATCCCAGTGTCCCGATGGATTGGCATCCCTCGGAATCGGCACCCCAGCATCCCTCGGGACCAGCACGGCATCATCCTCCAGGATTGGTACCCCAGCATCCTACGGAATCGGCCCCCAGGCATCCCAAGGGATCAGACTCTGGAGTACCCTCAGCTCTGACCACCACACCGCAGCATCCCGAGGGATCTGTATCCCAGCATCCCGAGGGATCAGCCCCTGCAGCCACCCCAGATCACAGTCTGACATCCCTTGGGATTGGTCCCCAGAGATATCCTGGATCACCACCCAGTATCCCTTGGAGTCGGTCCCCGGAGTCACCTCGGATCACACCCAGCGTCCCTTGGGATCGTCCCTCGGAGCCCCCCCTGCTCCGGCCCCAGCACCCCCGGATGTGGCCCCAAAGTCCAGCCCTTCCGCTCTCGTGCCTCAGTTTCCCCCCTCATGCACTCCCTGGAAACCCCCGGCCTTTGGGAACAGCCCCCTCCCATCCCAGGGTGCCATCAGGGCTGGAATCCCAAAAGGAAGCAGCAAATCCCATGGGATTCCAACCCCCCCAAAGGCCCCGAGCCCTGGATACCCCCAAAGCGCCATTTCAGGGCGATGCACAAATCCCAGGCCTGTTTTCCTCCATTTTGGGGCTTTTATCTCCCAACTGGAGCAAATCCAGGCTGGACCCTTCCCGGGAGAGCCACTCCACGAGTGCTGACACTTCCCTAGGCATGGAAAGTTGGGCTAAAGGTGCTATTTTGGGGAAATGTTGCTTTTTTCCCCTAAAACAGGGTCTTGGGAGAGGCTCTGGCACCGGGTGCTGGGCTGGCGTCACCCGGTTGAACATTAACTCCGCTGGGATAAGACAGGATTTACAGAATCAGTTCCACTCCCTGCCCAAGATAAGGTCCCGATAGGGGCTGTGGCTTTTTGGGGATCCCAAAGTCCCCAAGTGTCACCCGGGGAGTCCCAGGACAGAGCCAGCCCCCTGTTTTGGGATGCAAACGGATCCTTAGGGAATAAATGTCCCTTTATGCCGCGTTTCTGAGCCCAGCGGCAGCGAGGGGACCAGGACAAGGAGAGACACGGGCAGCGCTCAGATTAATGAATAACCAGGAAAAGCCACTGGTGCCATGGAGAGGTGTCCCCGTTGCCGGCTGCCTCGGTTTCCCGAGGAAAACATGGAAAACAGCACCCGCGAAAAGGGAACAGCGTGGGTGGTGCCGAATCTGGCCCCGCAAATCCCATGGAAGAGGGATGGGATGCACCCACGGAGGGTGGGATACACCCACGGAGGGTGGGATGCACCCACGGAGGCCGTTCCCAGGGAAGAGGAAAAGTTGGGATCCAGGAAAACATCCAATGTCCCAAACTCAGGGTTGGAGCAGATCTACGGAAGTGTCTGGGCCTCGCTTCTGACTCATTCCCGTCTGGTTCCCGGGCTGCCAAGGCTGGATTTTAATTAAATTGCGGATTTTAATTGACTCCTGGTCACCAAAGCGGAATCAAACCCTCGGGGGCCCCCGGAGCAGGAGAGGAACGTGGTCACACTCCCCCTTTCATCCACATTCCCGATTCCTCATTTCCTCCTGGATACACCCCGAGCCGGGATTCACTTCTGCTCCCCCCTCCCCGCCGTTACCCCGAAACAGCCCAAAAACCCCACGGAAGGAAACCCCGGAGAGGCCTCCGGATGCTCCGGGGGTGACCACGGGGGGCTCCGGTGCCTCTTCCCACGTGGATCCGCACTGGAAAACCCCTCGGAGGGAAGGGGAAGTGACGGCTCAGCCATGAAAACTCCGGAAGGGGGAAGCGGGGGGGGGTCCGGACGCAGAGGACCCCCCGGAGTCACCCCAACAGCGGCCCCTCACCACAACTTCCCAGCGGGAATCACCGGGGCCGGATCTCGGGGTGTCTTCCCCACGCTCCACAGCCCCCCGTATTCCACCGTCCACCCCTGGGCACGGGGGGCTCGGGGGGCGACAAGGGGACCCCCCCAGGGCCCCAGGGGTCACCGTTCCCACGGGGGGCGCTCCATAAAGAGCCCCCGACGGCCCCCCCCCCCCCCCCCCGCCGCGGGATTATTATATATCTTCCCGAAATAGCCGTTTCGGGAAGAATCATTTTTTCCATGTCCCACTGTCCCAGCCGGAGCACCCCAGTGCCCCCCAACTTCCAGGCGCCTTTTCCCTATAAAATCCCTAATGAATAATCAACTAGTCCTAATAAACATCCTAATAAATCCTGTATTTCAGCTCGTTCCGGCCCCGCTGGGATGTTGGGATGAGGCTGGAGCCATCCCGCCGGGCGGTTCCGGATCCCGCGGCTGTTCCAGGCGGGATTTGGAGCCGGGGGGGCGCGGGCCCCCCCCCAGATGGGAACAGCTGGCGGCTAATCCGGCGGGAAGAGCAGGAGGAGGAGCGGGAGCGGGAGGAGGAGGTCAGGGATTAACGGCTCCACATGGCGGCAAATCGGGGCCGCCCCGGGGGGGCGAGCGGGCTTTTGCCCCCCCCCCCCCCAAACCGGGGTGGAGTGGCAGCCACGGGGACAAAGCCACCGCCGGCCACTGTGTCCCCTTGTGCCTCAGTTTCCCCCCTGACCCCCCCCCAAACGGGGGTGTGGAGGGGGGACGCCCCCGCGCCGTCCCCGAGCCACCAAAGCTCCCCATGAACAGGCGGGAGATGGGAAACTGAGGCACGGGAGGGGAAAGAGCCGGAGGAAAACATTCCCCAGGAAAGAATGGCCGCGGGAAAGGCCGGGATGAGCAGAGGGGATCCGGTTGGGGTCCCATCCCTGACCACATTCCGCATTTTCCCCTCTTTTAGATCCCAAAGTCTGGAAAAGGCGAGGGACGGAGCCGGGCGGGAGCCGGGGAACGGAGGCACGGCAGAGCATCGATGAACCCCCATCCCGTTATCCCGTTATCCCGTTATCCCATTATCCCATCCCGCCGCGCCCTGGGGAACGGATCCCACGCCCCGCTTCTGTTTTTCCCTACCTTTGTCTTCCCGGTCATCCTGCGGATGAAGCTGAGGGTCCTGTCCAGGGGGGTCCCTTCCCGGCCCGGGGGGGTCCCCGCCTCCCCCGCCAGCCGCTCGCAGCTCCCGGCGCTGCAGGAGGAGGATCCCGCTGGACAATCCGGCTGGACAATCCCGCTCTGTCCCCGCCGGGAACGGGGAGGAGCGTGTGTGTCCCCTCCCCGCTCCCGGCTGGGCCAGCACAGAGCCCCCTCTGTCCCCCCCAGAGCCGCCTCTGTCCCCTCCCCGGGGACCCCCCCCGTATCGCCTGCTTCCCGATTTGGGGAGAGGGGAGGGGGTCCCGGGTTTGGGGGGCAGCCCCGAGGTTGAAGGGATCGCCCTGTCCTGGGTGGTCCTGGTTCCTTGGGGACATCCTCGGGGGAGAGGGCAAAGTGTCCTTGGAGGGGACAAAACACCCCGGAGAGGGGACAGACCACCCTTGGAGGGGTCAAACCACCCTTACAAGGGGACAAATCATTCTCGAAGGGCACAAATCACCCTTGGAGGGGACAAATCCCTCTTGGAGGGGACAAGCCATCCTTGGAAGGGGACAATTCACCCTCAGTGTAGATAAATCACCCTCGAGGGGGGACAAGATGCCCTCGGAGGGGGACAGATCACCTTCAGAGGGGGACACGCCATTTTTGAGGGGGGACAAGCCCCATCTTTTGCGGCCCGGCGGTTCAGCCAGCGCGTCCCCATCCCTGTCCCTGTCCTCCCTCGTCCCCGCGCGGCTCCCGGCCAGCCCCCGGCGTGACGACTCCCGGGAACAACCGCCCTAATGAGGACGGGAATGGGCTGTGACAGGCGCGGGGAGGGGACGGGACAGTGCGGGGCCAGGAGGGATCCAGGGCCAGGGCCAGGAGGGGGCCAGGGAGGGGACAGGGAGGAGACTCACTCACCCGCTGACCAGGCTCTGCTGGGAGGCGAACGGGGGAATTTCGGCAGCTGGAAAAGGGAAAAGGAATTTTAAAAGGGCCGCGAGGAGCTGCCGGGGGCGGTGGGGGGAATAATTAACTGCGGTGACGGCGCCATCGATTTTGGGTCGTTACCGGGGAGGTCGGAGCAGGGACAGCGCCGGGGGCACACGAGGGTCCCTGAAGGGGGACAGACTCACCGTCCTCGCCGGGGACACTGACGATGACACCGAGCGACGCGGATTTGGAGCGGGACCAGCCGCGGGAGCGGGGCCCGGCCCGGGGCGCCGGGAGCCTCCGCGCATCCTCCTGGCGGCGGCGACAGGGACAGTGGCACTGCCACCCTCGCCGGCCCGGTCAGGGCCCCGCGGGTGACACTGGTGGTCCCCACGGGGGTCCCTCCCTGACATTGGTCCCCAAAAGGAAGCAGGTCTCAGGGGACAGGGTTGGGAAAGGAGTGTCCTGGTCCCAAAGTCTCCAGGACAATGGCAAAGTCACTCAAAATGACATTAAAGCCACTTCGGACAGTGGCAAAGCCATCAGGATGACGGCAAAGCCACCCAAAGTGATGGCAAAGCCACTTGGGGTGATGGCAAAGCCATAAGAACAATGACAAAGCCCCTCAAGATGATGACAAAGTCACTCAGGACAATGGCAAAATCACTCAGGATAACGTCAAAGTCAGCAGGACAATGGCACAGCCACCAGGACGATGACAAAGCCACTACGGATCATGGCAAAACCACCTGGGGTGATGACAAAGCCACCAGGACAATGACAAAGCCACCCAGGATGACGGCAAAGCCACCAGGACGGCATTCTCCCACGGTGATCCCCTCTCCGGGGGTCCCCTGTGTCCCCCCGGCTCAGGTGGGTGCTGGGTGACCCCCGGGGTGACAGGAGGGTCCTACCTGTGCCCGCTGCACATCGGCCTCATCCTCCTCCTCCTCGTCCTGGGAGAGCAGCGACTCCAGGTCGTCGCTGCTGTGGACCAGGGGGGCTCTCCGGGGGTCCCGGCGGCGCCGGCAGAGCCCCCCCAGCTGCTCCGCGCTGGAGCCGAGCTCGGGGCTCCCGCTGGGAGGGGACACAGGGATCCTCAGCTGAGGGGACACCCCCCCAAACCAGCATCCGTCCCCGAGGGGTGAGCCAGGATTTCGGGGTGTCCCCACCGAGGCAGGGATGCACCGAGGATCCCAATCCCTGGGTTTCGGGGGGCACGGGGAGGTCCTGGACCCCTGGATTTGGGGGGTCGGGGGAGAGGATGATGCCTCGGGGGTTCCCCCTACCTGAGCTGGTCGTAGCTGGGGACCCCCCTCAGCTCCTGGCCCGGCTCCCAGCTGTGCCGGCGGAAAGGATCCAGGGGTCCCCGGAGCGTCCCGGACCTCCGCAGGGACACCCCATGGAATCGCTCTTCCTCCTCCTGATCCCAGGCCGTGCCAGGCTCCAGGACGGACACGCAGCGGCGCCTCCGCAGCGGGACCCCCGCGGGGACCCCCCCGCAGGGCCCTGGGGCGATGTCGGGGGGCTCCAGGATGTCGGGGGGCTCCAGGGGCCGCTCAGGGCCGGACGCTGCGGGAAGGGACCGCGGAGGGGTCGGGGGGAACCCAGCGCAGCCGTGAGATGATTTTGGGGGGTCTCAGCCGAGCTCTGCCCCCCCGCAGCCCCCCCGGAGCGTTGCGGGGGGCACACGGAGGAGGGGGGACATTCCCATTCCCGGCTGTGTCCCCGCGGCGCTGGAGGGTCCCCAACCCCCCGCAGGGGGGCCGGGACACACAAACGCCCCCCACGAGGTCGAGCTCTCCTGGTTACTCATTAAACTCCCAGGAATTCGGCTGGGATGAGAGCGGCGTGGAAGAGGGATGTGGAGCGGGAATGGGTCCCCCCCTCCCCGGGGGATCCCTCAAGGATGCGGCTCATCCAGCCCCCCAAATTCCCACCTCCCGGGGGGAGGGATGAACCCTCTCGGAGCGGCCGGACCTCGGGAGAGGGGTCTCAGGGGGCTTTGGAGGGACCTGGATTTAGTTCGGGGACACCTGGGATCTGGGATCGGACCTTGGATGAGACCTGGGGTGGATTTGGGATGGGAACTGAGAAGAGTTTGGGATCTGGGGGTTTCAGCATGGCCGTGCCCCCTCGAGTTCTCAGAGAAACTCTGGGAATCCCGATACCCCTCCCAAAGTCCCGACATCCCCGAGCATCCCGACCCGGCTGCCCATGCCTGGACCACATCCCCCTTTCCTTGCCCGGATCCACGTGGATCCCGGGCTGCTCCCAGTGGATCCTCCCGATCCCTGTGCTCCAGCCCATCGCTCCGGTCCCACAATCCCCAAATCCCGACACCATTCCCGGGCTGGAACATCTTTCCCTGGCCCTGGTTGGACTCACCCCGCTGGGGACAGGGAGGGGACTGGGAAGAGCTGGGATGAGCTGGGATGAGCTCAGCCGTTTTCCTGTTTTTACATTCCCAGCCCAGTCAGCTGATTTAAAAAAAAAACCACTTTCCTCTGTGGATCTGCCTTTGGATCTGCCCGGGATCGGCCGCAAACACAGAGTAATAAATATGGAATCATAAAAAAATGACGAGTGGAGCGTGGCCATGGCTCCAGGGCAGCTCCCACATGGATAACCACAACCACGGCTCTTCCCAGAAACCCACGAGATTTAGGGGCTCCCGGGCTCGTCCAGGTGCCCAGAAGAGCAACCGGGATGTCTGGGAACTTCCCAGAACCAGTTGGGAATCTCAGGGCGTGAATCCAAGCTCCGGAGCAGGGACTTGGCTGGGAAAGGGACAGGATCGTGGAGCAGCTCCCCCACATCCCGATCCTGTGGGCAGCCCCCCGGGAATCGCTGCTCGGGTGGGTTTGGATCCCGTGTGGGATGCGGGATCAGTGGGATGACGGCACAGCGCCCCAGGATGGGGATTTTGGGGAGCTACTCTGAGCTGGGAATGGCCAAACTCATGGTTGGGTGTGGAGGGTGTGGATCGGGACCAGGCGTCCCCAGTCCCGGGGAGGGAACAGTGCCACCGCACACCCATCCCGCACTTCCCAGAAATTCCAGCAGCACTTTGGACCCATCCGGAATTCCCGCTCGGAGTCACGGCTCCAGAGGAGGAAGCATAAAGTTCTTCCTCGTCCTCATCCTCCCGGTGCCAGAGGGGTTTGGAGCCGGGGGATGAAGCGGAACGTGGGGGGCAGCGGGTGCCCCCCAGGGTTTTTCCAGGAAGATCTGGATTCTCCAGCACCATCAGGGAACAACTACCGGCCATCCAGGGGGATGTTGGGAATGACCTCCCCCGCCGAACGGGACACGGGACCGGAGAGGGACCGGCCGGAGGGTCGTGACCTTGGGGTGACACAGGGAGCCCCTCTCAGCAGCCAGGGGGTCCCGTGTCCCATGGGAGCAGTTATGGGGTTCCCAGATGCCATGGGAGCAGTTATGGGTTCCTGTGTCCCATTGCAGCAGTTATGGGGATCCCAGGTCCCATGGGAGCAATTATGGAGTTCCCAGATCCCATGGGAGCAGTTATGGAGTTCCCAGATCCCATGGGAGCAGTTATGGGATTTCCAGATCCCATGGGAGCAGTGATGGGGTCCCGTGTCCCTTTGGAGCAGTTATGGGGTCCCATGTCCCATTGCAGCAGTTATGGGGTCCCGTGTCCCATAGGAGCAGTTATGGGGTTCTGTGTCCCATTGCAGCAGTTGTGGGGTCCCGTGTCCCATAGGAGCAGTTATGGGGTTCTGTGTCCCATTGCAGCAGTTGTGGGGTCCCGTGTCCCATAGGAGCAGTTATGGGGTTCTGTGTCCCATTGCAGCAGTTGTGGGGTCCCGTGTCCCACCGGAGTGTCTGGAACACAGGGGAAAGGGCTGGGGGGGCTCTGGGGGGGGCACAGTGGTGACAGTGGGGCCAGTGGGTCTGGGGGGCTCAGGGGCTCTCGGGCCACCCCAGGTCACCCCAGGTCACCCCGGACCTACCTGTGGGTGATGGATGGGGAGGGCTCCCTGGAACCCGGAAATTCCAAATTCCTGGGGTCCCAGCCCTGTAATCCCAAATTCCCGAGGTCCCAGCCCGGCGATTCCCGATTCCCAGCCCGGAGATTCCCGATTCCCGGGGTCCCAGCCCTGCGGCCCCCTCCCTACTCCTCCTCCTCCTCTCCCACAATCCAAACAAACCAGGAACCACTTGGCAAAACAGATCCTTTTCCCTGTTAACCCTTTTCCCGCAGATCCCGGTGCCAGGGGTGCCGCTCCCATTCCCCAAATCCGGCACCATTCCCTCTTTCCCCCTCACCCACAGCCCTTGGCAGCCCCCGATTCCCTTTTCCAGTGGTTTTTAGGGATCAGGAACAGCCCCGGGGTTCCCCTCGGGGTCAAACGGCCCCTTCCCGACTCGTGGAGGTTCTTCCCATGGGATTTATGGATAATCCAGTGGCGGGGAGGAGCTGAGCACCCCCGAAGCACCGCAGGGCAGGGCCGAGGTCACTCCGTGCCTCAGTTTCCCCAGCTCCAAAGGTGGGAATTCCTTCCCCCCTGGAGCATTCCCACTTTTCCAATCTGCTGCCAGCTGAACCCCACATCCATGGGCCTGAATCCCAAATCCATGCGGCTGCCCCCACATCCCCACCTTGTCCCTGTTCCGGACGGATCACACACCTTGGACAATCCCAGCACAGCCGGATCCCGGTGGGATTTCATTTCCTGGGAAAAGCCACCATGGAACGAATCAATCCTGGCTGGATCGACTCGACCCCGCTCCAGAGGCACCTGCGGGACTCAGCACCCCGCGGGGAGCAATTCCCACCTACCAGGAATATCCGGGAGCATGGAAAAGCTCCGGGAGCACGGCAGAGCTCCCGCAGCCCTCGGCTATGTCCCGGAGCCGTCACCCGCCAGCAGAAAAACCAGGAAAATCCCAAATTCCCCGCCCTGGAGCCAAGCTGCCCCTCGGCTCTGTCTCCCTGCTCGATATTCCTGAGGATTTGTCCGGCCGGGAATGTGTTTGTTTGGATAAACGGGCGGCACAGGGACCTTTGCGCGGGATGCGGGAGGTGCCAGGAGCCGACACCTCCCGGGATCCGGCAGCGCCTCTGAGCCCTGCCCGTTCCCGCCGCTGCCCGACGAATGCCAAAGGTTTTCCTGGAAATTTGTCGGGTCCCAAACCCAGGCTCCAGAGCAGGGAATGAGCCTTTTCCCAGGTTTTGGAGTTAAACTCCCGGTTTGGCTCCGTGTTTCCTGGTTCTGCGAGTCATCCCCAGAGACTTTTCCCGCGGTCCTCTGTGTGCATAAACCTTTGGAATTAGGGTGGAATTAGGGAAGCTGGGGAGTTAATTCCTGGATAGAGGCTGGAATGGGTCTTTGGGTCCTTTCCAACCCAAGCCGTGCTTCCACGGTAGGACAAATCTCCTTCCGAGGAGCCAAGACCCCAAAATGCCGGAAATGTTCCAGTTGGAGTGGATGACTCCATGATTTCCAAGGGGTTTCTGGAACTGGCACCTCCTCACCGGGGTCCCCTCGGGGGTCTCGTCCTGCCCGACCCCACAGCTGCACCCCCCAAAATCCTGGACCAATATTCCCAGAGTCGGGCTCTGCAGGATTTGGGATACAACACGGACAACTCCTTTTCCCATCAAAACCTGCCCTAAAACCCCAAACCAGGTGCTGGGAATGAGCCACCTTCGCCCTTTTCCCGCTGTAAGTCCTGCGGGAGCAGCACCAGGAGCCAGATCCCGGTGGGATCATCCTTACCTCTCATCCTGGCGAGGAGATTCCCGGTGCCGGGCACATCCCGGTGACTGCTCCAGTCCCACCCTTTCCCAGGAAGTCCCGGCACCCCGAATCCCACCGGCTCCGGCGGGAGAGCGAGGGTTGGGATGAGGGGGTGAGGAATTCCAGCCCGGCGACATTGTTCAGGGACAAAGGGACAGTGTTCCCTCGGGATTTCGATCCACCAACACGGAATTCTTGGCTGGGGGGTGACCGAAGCCACCACGGAGTCGCCAAATATTGGATTTTTTGGGATTGTATCCAAATATTGGGTATTTTTAAAAATTATATCCATATATTCATATAAAAATATTGGATTTTATACCCACACATTGGATTTTTTTTGTTATATCCAAATACTGGAATTTTATATCCAAGCACCGGATTTTTGGGGAGATTGCATCCAAATATTCACATCCAAATATTGGATTTTTGATGCAGCAAATGCAATCTTTTATTTTTCATGGAATATCTGCAATTCCATCAGCGTCACATGGAGAGAAGGCAGCGTCCGGAGGGAGGAATCCATGATCCCTGTGATCCCTCTTACCTGATCCCTGTGATCCCTCTTACCTGATCCCAGTGATCCCTGTGTACAACCTCCCGTTATCCCTCTACCTGATTGGTCCCTGTTATCCCTGTGGCCAATCCCTGTTATCCCTCTACCTGATCCCTGTTATCCCTGTACCTGATCCCTGTTATCCCTGTACCTGATCCCTGTTACCCCTGCAGGAATCACAATTTTACTCCCGAACCCCCAGTTTTCCCCCTCAAAAAAGAATTCCCTGGATGCCTACCAGCGACATTCCCAAACCCCGTGCCCAGGATTCCCTCCCAGCCCGTAGCTCTGCTGGATCCAACCGCAGGACGCTGCCCATGGAGCTGGAAAACGACCCTGGAAGCGGCTGAATCCCTGCCAGGACGGTGCCCGTGGTCAGCCGGAGCCTTGGGATCGCAGCCGGAGCCTCGGGATCGCACCCGGAGCGCGGATCCAGCTAAATCAGCGGATAGGAGGCGTAGCTGGCGATGCCGCAGAGGTTGGAGGCGTTCCGGGCCATCCGGATGTATCCCGCGTCGCCGAACCGGACACCCCAGCTGTGGGAAACGGGGAGCAAAGGCGGGGAAAATTCAGTTCCTGGGTTTTCCTGGGAAGGAAGTGGTGGATTCATGGACACCCAGCTTCGGGGGGTTTGAGGTAATGGATTCGTGGGATTTCTAATCCCGTGTTCCGTCATGGAATCATGGGATGGTTGAGGTTGGAAAAGAGCTCCAGCGTGGGGAAAAGGAACCTCATCCCAATTGGGAATCTGGTGTGAGGGACCAGGATTGAGGAATGAGCCCCAGGGAGCAATTCCTGCTCCCCACACATTCCCTCTGCTTTTCCCATTTATCCCATTTTCCCAATTATTTCCCTGATGGAGCAACACCCAGATTTATTTCCTAGATTTTGGGCCCTTTAGGAGTTTCTGGCCACAGCCAGGAGCCTCCAGGAGCCTCCTGGAGAAGGAAAAGTGGCATTTGCAGGGTGTTGGAGCAACGGTCTCCACTTGGAATGTGCCGCCACAGGAATGATTGGGAATTTGGGATGGTTTAATCCTTTTTTTTACAGGAGAATGCACTGGAATCCTGGAATTCTTGGAATCATTTGGGTTGGAAAAGACCTTGGAGATTATAAAGTCCAGCTGTCCCGAGGCTACCATGGAACTGTGTCCCAAGTGCCACATCCACACGGATTTGGGCAATTCCAAACACAAAACCATGGAATTATGGAATGGGTTGAGTTGGAATGGACCTTATGGATCATCCTTCCAACCTTTCCATGAGCCAAGAAGCACCTGGACAAGGCCTTGAGGGACACGGTGGGAGTTTGGCGGTGTCCAGGGCTGGGAATTGGACTCAGGGAATATTCCAGGATTCCAGGGTTTACCTGTTCTTCACCAGCCAGTATTCCTTGTTGTCCAGGGAGCCGTATCCCACCACCAGCACCCCGTGGTTCACCTCCTGCGAGCACTGGGGGTCATCGTACACCCCTGGGGAGGGAGGAAACCCGGAATTCCGAGACCCATTCCAGCCTCCCTCAAGGAATTCACCCCCAACCACCCAAATCCCAAGAAAAGTCTCAGGGAAGAAGGACAGGGGGAAGGGGGAGTTTTATCATGGAATTTTCACTTGGGTCAGAAGAGCCCTAAAGACCATCCCATTCCAGGTTCCAGCCTCCCTCCAGGAATTAACCCCTGGCTTCCCGAATTCCACCCAAATTCCAAAGGCTTCCATCCACAGAGGAAGGTCTCGAGGCGGGAGAATGGAACAGGACGGGGTTTGTCCTGCCCCGGAATCCCAGGTTGGGTTGGAAGAGCCCTAAAGACCATCCCATTCCAGCCTCCCTCCGGGAACCAGCCCCACGTCCCCACCCCATCCCGTTCCCAATTCCCCGGCCGGGAGCTCTCACCGGAGCGGTACAGGAAGAAGCTGGGCCGGGTGGCGTCGATGGCCACGGCCACGGGGCCCACGGTGGCCACGGCGTCCCGGAGCGCGGCCTCGTCCCCCTCGGGCAGCTCCCGGAATTGGGAGCAGGAGGCGGCGCGGGCCGAGGCGTTGTAGCGGCACGTCCCGTTCTGCCGGGAAACGGGAATGAGGGAGCAGCCGGGAATCGCCAGAGCCCCTGGCCCTGCTCTACCCCCTCTCATCCCGCACTTTCCCATCCTTGGGTTTTTTCGGATCGATGTTTTCTAGACACGGGATTGTGGAGATTCCTGAAGGATTGTCAGCCCAAACCTTCCCACAGGATTCTCCTCCCTTTTTCCTCAAAAACAACACTCCAACCCCTTCTCTGGGATTGGGTTTCCCTTCTCAACCCCAACCAAAACCAGCCTCCACCCTCATCCTCTCCTTTCCTGGAATCTCCATCCTTATCCTGCCCTTCCCTGGAGTCTCCATCCTTATCCTCATCCTCCCTTTCCTTGGAGCCTCCATCCTTTTCCTCCTTTCCTGGAGCCTCCACCCTCATCCTCCCCATCCACAGACTCTTCTCATTCCCTCTGGACCCCGGGAATACCAGCTTTTCCCTCTGTAGCTCCATGTTTGGAGAGTTAAATCCCACTTTCCCTTGGATGGAGCTGTTGTTGCCTTGACCCATTTCCCGGGATTGCGTTTTCGGGAGGCTCCTGACCCATTTTTCCCTCCCCTCCAGCTCATTGCCTAAGAAATGGTGAAATAACCAGGTAGGAATTCCAGCTGCTGGTCCAGTCATTCCTCTCCAAATAGTCCTAAGGTTCCTTGGATGGGTTTGGATTTGGAGTGAAGGGTGGGGAGACGCCACCAGAAATCCCAGGCAGAGGGAATTGGGTGGGAGAGAAGGAAGAGGAAGGAAAACAGGAGCAACACACGGGAAACAGAACAGAGCTGCCACAGCGCTTCCAGGCGTTTTCCTGGGAAACACGTTTTCCAGGTGCTTCCCAGGCTCACCTGGGCCGTGTAGGGATAGGAATCCTCGGACTCGATCCCGCCGTTGTCGATGATGTACTGGAACGCTTCGGTCATGAACCCCCCGGCACAGCCCTTGTTCCCGTACATCCCGGAGCAATCCACCAGGTTCTGGGCACTCAGGGACACCAAATTCCCGGTTTTCAGCTTCACCTGTGCTTCCAGCGCTCCCACGGCGCTGAAGGCCCAGCAGGATCCGCAGGCGCCCTGGGAAAAATCGGGAGAGGCTCAGGAGCTGCCCCAGGGAACACCAGGAGGCTCCCGGGAGAGGCTCACCTGGTTCTTCACCTCGGTCACACATCCCTTGTCCCGCCAATCCAGCGCCTCCGGGATGTCACCGACCGGCTGGGATCGGGATTGGAACCCGGAATTCCTGCGAGGACGAGGAGGGAGTTGGAGCCCCGTCAGCGAAGCCGCCACCTCCTCGCTGGTCTGGTGGGAAGGAAAATTCCAGCGGGTGATTCCCGCTCTCTGTCAACCCCACATCGGGGAGTGGGATTCCCAAGCTGGAAGAGTCAGCTTTGGGGAATCCCCAACTCCTTATTTTTTACATTTGACTTCCAGATTTTCATTGAAAAAGGCAAGGGAAAGCTCAGCTCCAATGCCCCAAATCCCTGGAAGTTGGGTCATTAACCCCCACCCCCCAACTTTGGGACACGGAAGAGGGATGATCCATAAATATCCCTAATGACCAGGATGGCTCCCTGTGGCCCAAATCCCGCCTCAGGGAGTTCTTTCCTCACACAATTCCGGACGGAATGTTGGAGCAGCCTGTCCCTGGCTGCTGGCTCCCCCAAGGATGGGCTGAGGGGGCAGGTTGGGAGTTTTCCCACCCCAGACCCGCTGCTATCCCGGTTCAATTCCCACCCTCCGGGGGAATTCCGGAGGGCTGGGAGCTGCTTCCCGCACCCACCATGTCTCCCAGGTGGTTCATTCCCAGCGTGTAGGAGCGGAGCCCCAGGGAATGCTCCAGGTTATGGAGCGTCACCAGCCACAAGTTCTTCTCCCACGTCGCGCGACGGAGCGAATCCTCCTGGAATTCCAGTGGGGCTCCGTGAGGCCTGGGAAAGCCCCTCCGGAGCCGGCCCACCCCAGTTCCTCCCTGTAAAGGCTGTTGGGACTCCCAGGTGGATCATCCCTGGGGACCAGCAGCGCTTGGAAGTGCCATCGGATCTCCTCCGATGTGGGCACCTGCCAGGAGAACTCCAGGAAATCCTGGGATATTCCCAGGACACCCCAGGACCCCTTGGACACCCCCAGGACACCCCCAGAACATTCACGAGACACCTCCAGACAGTCCCAGGACACCCTGGGACCCCTTGGACACCCCCAGATCCCCCCGGGACATTCCCAGAACATTCCCACCTGGTGCTGATACTCCTTTCCATAGGTTTTTTTCCAGAGCTCCCAGTGCCAGTCCAGTGTGGGGTTGGGGTGTCCCAGTGCCAGCACCAGCAGGGCCAGGAGGGCGACAGGAGCCAAGGGCTGCATCCCGGGATTCGGAGCGGGAACGCCGGGAGCCGAGGGCACGGAGCTGGGATTGACCCCTCGGTGACAAATCCGGTCTGGGCAGGGAGGTGACAACATCCCGACCCGGTGATGCCACCCGCCCGCCTGGACACGCATCCCAAAATTCCCTCGAGGACAGAACCCGGGAGCCAGCCCCTGGACAGGCTGGGACACATCGGACACGGCGGAGCCGCCCTCTCCTGGGGACCCTCCCGGCACCTGCCAGGACAAATCTGTGCCCAAAAACCCCCAAATTCCCTAGTTTTACCCAGCCGGTGCCCACCAGGATGGGACACACCGACAATCCCACAATCCAAGCAGGGATCGGGATAAGACAGACCCTGAATCCACATAAACCCACTTTTCCTGGAGTGTTACTTCCTCAAAGAGCTCCCGTGGGGGGTTAAAACATCAAAAACTCCCAAATTACTTCCAAAAGCCGCTCCTGAGGGGGCTCCGACTTCCAGCGGTGGGCGGGGCTTGAGGAGGGGGATCCCGGGACAGATCCGGAGTGTTCCTGGTGTGGGAACACCGGGATGTGGGGCACTCGGCGCCGGCACCACGGGGAGAAATCACGAGCCAGGAAATGCGGGAATGAGGAACCGAAAGCTTTGATTTCGATTTCACTTCGGAGCCGGGGGGGGGCACCGGAGCCTCCGGAACCCGGCCGGGGTGGGGAGGGGGCTCTTCCTTCCAGCACGCTGAAAATCCGGGATGAGGCTCCCGAGGGAGAGGCGGGAGGGGGGGGATTTGGAGACTCTGGGTGGGAATGGGGGTACCTGAGCTGCCGGCTCACTCCATCCCCGGATCCTGGAAAAACATCCCAGTTTTTCCCTTTTAGATGGGAAAATATGGATGGGAAGAGGTGGTTTGGATTCACATAGGGATGGGGCCGAGCTGGCCGGACTTGGAGTGCACTGTGGGACATGGATATTCCCAGTTATTCCCGTTAAACCGCAATCAGGAAAGGCTTATCCACATGCAATTCCCAGTCACGCGCAGTTGGAGCATCCCAAGAGGCCCCAAAAGGCACAGGATGGGGATTTGTCCCACCCTGACATGGCACCACCTGCACCTGGATTCCTCAGGAATCTTGGAATGGTTTGGGAAGGGATGACCGGATGGATCATCTCCACAGCAGGGACAACCGGCCTCAGACCCTTCCAGGAATGAGGCAGCCACAATTTCCCTGGACAACCCATTCCAGTCCCTCACAGGGAAGAAATTCCTTCCCCAGATCCCTGAATCCCATTGTTCCTGCAGCCAAGAACCGGAGCTGACCCATTTTGGGTATTTTATCCAAAATTTATTGGTGGGAGGCAGGGGGGGGCTACAGGGACCGGGTGGAATTCCCGTCTCCGTCACATCCCGGCTCGCTCAGTGCTGCTTCCGCCGGAACGAGCAGCCTGGGGGATCAAACAAACAGAGAACTTGGGAATGCTGCAGGGTCTTCGTGTCCATTTGGGAATGCGAATTCCAGGTCTTCCAGCCCACGTGTTTGGGAATTTGCTCTGTTTAATTTGTTGGACGCTCCGAGGAGACATTTCAGCATGAAACAGCCACAATTCCAAACCCATCCATGAGATTCCAAAACTCTCCTGAGGGGGAAACTGGCGCCCTCCCAGCTTCCATGAGCCCCCTGGAATCCCACAACCCCCCCCAGAATTCCGTAACTCACACCCCAAGGAGGAACCAGTCCCGCCACAGGGTTCCAAGCTCCCCCTGGAATTCCACACTTCCCTTCCCAGGGATCCAACCCCCTCCATGGAGATCCACAACTCCCCCAAGTCCTGCCCCCTCCGGGGTCCCACAATTCCCACTGAGGATTCCCAGATCCCCAAATTCCTGCCTGGATCACCTCCCCTTGGGTGTCACAGCCTGGCGGAACAGCCCCAAATCCCTCCATGCCCCCATAATTCCCAGACCCCCCACGATTCCCAGATTTCCCACAGCCCCCTCAGGGGGTTCCCATCCACCCCAAACTCCCCTCCGTGAGTGGGGCCTTGACTCCCTCGGGTGGCACAGCCCCGGATCCCTCCATCCCCCCGGGATTCCCTGCCCTCCCCAGGATTCCCAGCCCCTTCCCGGGATCACCCACCCTCGGTGAGCCGGGCCTTGCCCCCCGTGGGCTGGCACAGCACCGTGGAACAGCCCACGCAGAGCACCACGGTCTGGGCGTGGCTGAACACGGTCGTGATCTTGTAACAGCCTGCGGGGACACCGGGGACACCGGAGTCACCCGCGGGACACGGGGAGACACGGGGGGGACAGGCAGGGGGACCCCGGGACACGGGGAGGGACCTCGGGACACCGGGGGGACACGAGGAGGGGCGCCAGGACACAGACACCAGGAGTGACCCTATGACATGGCACGGACATCAGGACACCAGGGGGGACACCGGGACACCAGAGACACGCAGCTACACAGGGAAGGACCCCAGGGGGACACGCGGAGAAACACGGACGGACAACGGGACACTGAGAGGACAGGGAGGAAACACGCGGAACACCATGGAAAGGGACCCCTGGAGAGCCATGGAGAGGATTCCCGGGACACTGGGAAGGCACATGGAGAGGGAACCCGGCGGGACACAGGGAGGGGACACATGGAAGGATACGAGGAGACCCCGGGACACAGGGAAGGACACGGAGAGAAAGCAGGGAGAACACCGGGACACATGGGAGGACAGGAGGGACCTCAAGCCACGGCAAAGAACAGGTAGAGACCCCGGGAAGGACACGGGGAGGGACCCCAGGAGGTCCCCGGTGCCCACCGGGGCACTTGACGTCCATGAAGTAGGAGTTGGGGCTCTGCACCAGCCGCTTCTTCTTGTGCTTGCGCTTCTCCTCCTCGGGGGACGGGTGCAGCAGGTCCTTGGCGAGCTGCGGGGACACGGCGGGGACACCGCGCTCGGTCAGTCCCGGGGACACCGCGGTCACTCCCGTCCCCCGCCTCCCCGTCCCCTCACGCCGCTGCCGCCATCTTGGCGCACCCCCCTCACACCCCTCGCTGCCCTCGCCCCGCGCCCCCCCGGCCCCG
>WBMZ01015439.1:0-21248 GCA_013400975.1 Atrichornis clamosus
GGCGCTCCCGGCGCCAGGGCCGAGGGGCGGCCCGCCGGCGCGGCCTGCCGGGTTCGGCAGCGGGGAAGGGACTCGCGATGAGAGCCCGGCGTGCCGGGGCGCCGCGGCAGCAGCGGCCGAGGGTCAGCCCGGTCCCCGCCGGCATCCGGCGCCACCCTGCTGTGGTGTTAAACCAGTCCGGTGGGAAAGTGCGGCCTCTGAGCACTCGCCCGCAGGGAAGGGAGAGGTCCGAGGACCGCGGGCGCAGACGCCGATGAGAGGGCTGCAGCCAGCCCTCAGCACCCCCACCCCTCTGGTTTCGCACCAGAGGGACTCGCTCAAGTTTGTCAAAACTGTAAAACGGAATTTTACGGGGTAGCTTAACTTGTGTCAAATTTCCACGTACAGGGAAAATAAACACCTTCAACCCTCTCTGCAACAAGTCGGGCTGTCAAGAATACAGAAACAAGGGAGACAGTATTTAATAATTATCAAACAGCACACGTTAAATCTGAAAATTATATCAAGTTTTTATTCAAAGCGTCTATTAGAATGACAACACATCAACTCTTCTGCTTTTAACTCATGCCAAACTACAACTTAATCTTTCAAAGCACAGAACAATTTCTTTTATGTAATCACTTAATAAAACAAAAAGCAGTCTTCCACATCATGTCTTTTTTTTTAATCTGGTACTTTACCCCAAAACTTGTCATGATCTAAAACTGCTTCAGCTGTCTGAATTTTGTCTACAGCAAAGTACAATCCAGTGTACTAGTCATACTTTAAAGACCTGAGGAAATATTCTGGCTGACTGAAAAAAAAAAATTAAAAAACCAAACAAACAACAGGAAAAAAACCACCAAAAAACCAAAACCAATCCTGATGAAGCAAGATTCCAGTCTGCCACTGGCTGGTAATTACACCATCTTCTGCCCTGTAAAATACTACTTAGGAGCAATTCTGAGTTGTGACTCAGAATTACAACAGATCTATGTTCAGGGCTCATTTTGGAACCAGACAATATGCGTGAAGCCAGATGAACAGTCAAAAGCATGTAGCTTTTTTTAGAAATCCAAAACCTACACACATGAATTACCAGTTTTACACAGGCTAAGAAGCCTAGTATGACTAAAGTCTCCCATTTTTTTCAGAAGCTGAAGCAAAAGATAAACCGTATCACTGGTGCAAAATTTACATTCAATGAAAGAGACTGTTTTTTTAAATTATTTAATTACTCTTCAGTTAAGTGCATCAACATAAGATTTAAACAAACTGGGTTAATGAGATTTTCAACCACAACAGGTTATCAGGGAACACACTTCAACAGTTGCAGTTTCTGGTGTAAAACCACTCTACCTTTCTGGAACAGATGTATGCATCTGGTCAGCCTATATCAAGTGACTGACAAAATGTTTTATTCCTTTTAAGTGAGAGGGAAAGAGGCTTCCCTTCTCATCTGAATTTTCTGACCTTCAACAAGAGGAAGAAGTTAAAGCCAGCAGGTCAGTAAATGCATGTTATTAATATCCCCTTAAGCAGTAGCTTAACAACAACCAACAACAAAATCACACACAAAAAGTCCAATCTGAAAACAAAGTTTTGTTAGCATATTAGGAATTATCTGCCTGCCTTCAAAGCAAAATATGGAAAAAGATCACCATGAGACAATGCTACTGAAAGTATACAACATTCACAAAGTGACAATATACCCTGTTAAACATTTTATATCAGCATCTGAGTACTAGGCAGCATTCTGCAACTTCATTTGGGAAATATATGAAATCACACTGTTAACACACTTGTAACTACCTTTGGAAGCCTATTTTCTAGTTGTATAGTGAATACTTTTCTGCAGTGTTTATAGCTGTGCTATGTTAGTGAACAAAATATCGGCATGTTATCCTGAAGGAAAGCGGTAAGGTGGCTTTATGCACAGTAAGTATGGAGGCTTCTGTTTGCTAATCATCATATAAAAGCAATACTTTAAAACTTAGTGTTTGCTAATAGAAGACCTAGCATAGTTTACTACAAATTCAAACCACCCTGTAAATACTCTCTTTATTAACACAATCAAGTGCCAAATCACTACAGGGTCCAAAAACACCTGAAAAAATATTACCAATTGTTTACCTTTGTCTAGACTTTGCAAGACTAATCATTTTCAGATAAAACAAACAATGTGCAAAAGTTCCCAACTACACGTTAGGAATAACAAGTGCTACCAAGAGATTCTGCTGAAATCAAATCAGAAAATGTGAAGCAGCAAAGTCAAGCCTCATACCTTGAGCAGTCACAGTGAAGATACTCCCTGCATGAAGCAATTTCTTTCCCTGTACAAGTTGAGATAACTAATATTAGCCCTTTGCCTTGGTGATGCTAGGTAAAGATATACTGACACTAGACAAACATGGTTTCACTGCTGTTTAACAATATCCCCAGACCCATCATTTTGCTTAAATAGTCAGATAAATACTCTTTTGTCAGCCTTCTTTGGCCACATGTACCATTCTGCTAATCGCGAACACTTTGTTCAGAAAGTGTTTCCTGTGAAAACTGCTTCAAATAAATGAGTTAACCTTGCAAAATCTAGCTTCCCATGACACATAAATTTGTCAACCCTGCATTATGCAGCCCTATATTTACAAAATACTTAAAAATTTTACATCTGTCTTCTATCTTGTCAAAAGTGCAATTCTCTCACCCCATGTTATGGGGCAACAACATTCTTCATAAATTCTACAGAATAGCAGCCTATTATAAGCAAATAAGGTGCTTAGCTTATGCTTGGGATCTAACTGGTTAAGTAACACCAGAAAGTAGCAGAGACTGCTCCTCCTGTCTACTGTCGCAGGGGTGCCACAGCTAAGTTGGCCAGCTCAATGAGAGCCAGTGCGCCATGCATGCGTTCACGTTGTTCCTGGAGGCGGCGGTGGCGGGCAGCTGCATGAGCACTGTTCTTCTCTTCATCATCCTCTTCATCAGACTGAAGATACTCCATTGGGTCCTGCTGTTCCTGATCGGTTTTTTCAATTGCTTTGGTCTTCAAAGCAGGAGCACGCTGCTCTCTAGTCTCCCAGTATCTACAACATCAAATGTGAGAAATACTTGTAAAATATGTATGATTGATTTGCACACCAATTCAAAGGCGGCGAAAACGTCCCTAAGTACTAACTTGCATCCAACTGAGCACTGCATTTAGCTTTGTCTTTTAATCCTTATATGGTAGTATTTAAGGTATCAGAAACCTTCTTTATTCAGTATTTTAAGTGTAAAGTGCGCAAGTGAACATTTGCGACAGATTTCTCCATGGTGTTCCACTAGGAGAAATCTGTTCCTCCAGGAGAATTCCACCATCTCCACGGTGTTCTCAGCAGGCATTTCTGCCTAGGCATACACACTTCCTGCCCTTCATATAAATGCAAATTCAGCAAAACTGTAGTACCAGCTAATAACGTATTACCAGGTGTTGATCGAGCAAAGAGAAGTATTTAAGCAGAGAGCAAACACATAACAAGACAATATTGTAAGAAAAGTTCCATGAGGAACTTTGTCTTGACCAGGAGTTCATATTTCTTAAAGGAAAGGCAAGCCTGTGCTGATGTGTACTGGAAGAACATCTAGTTTTGGTTTCCTGGGGTTTTACTGTCCTGAAGAATAAAATCCTGTGTCAGTACCCTTATAAGTATTTTGAAAAAGGTGACACCATGAAGGAACTTACTTTGCTAGCCATTCAGCCACAGCTTTATTGTCAGCCGTCTGCTTCTTACTCAGCCTGTCTGTGAGCTCTTCCCTCTTCAGTCGGGCATATGGATGTTTGGGACAGTGACGGTTGGCATGTGTGAATCTGCTTAAACAGCCTTAAAAAAAGCACCAAGTGACAATGAAGAACACATTACAGAAAGCAGCAAACCAGTGAGGAAGCATAACATCTGTGGGATGGAAATGCTAATGAATCCAACCTTCCTCACTCACAGAACTCTACGTTTGGTTGAAAACTGCATGTTCTAGGTTCATAACATGCCCCATCATTTTATACATTAGTATCTACTGACAGAAAGCATTATATCCTTAGACGCATATTTGTAGAATTATGCAGATTCTGCATGGCTCTTCCCTTTCCTATCAGTTCCACCAAAATAAAACTTCAAATCTTTTGCCACAAGAACAACCATACATTTCCAATATTAGTCTGACGTCAGAAAGCTGCAGGTTGTGTTCTCTGATGACTCACCATTCTCTGAGCAGACGAAAGGTTTCTCTCCTGTGTGGAGACGCTGGTGAGTTTTGAGCTGCCCGCTCTGTACAAAGGCTTTCCCACAATCTGGGTAGTCACATAAATAAGGCCTTTCACCTTAAAAATAATAATAAAAGAAATTTATGAAAGCTGACTAGAAGAGTCATGGTATCCAGTGGTGGTCCCTGGCTTGAGACTTTCACAAGCAAGCTCTCCTTTAACCCACTCAGACACTTACACCTACTTAAAAAGTCCTGGTGTACTTTGAAGTGCATGCTCTATGCTACTGGACAATATACTTATAACCAGAGAGGGGAAAAAAATTATTTTTTGTCATATTTTCTGATTTAAGACTCTTTGATAGCACTACATAAGCTTTGTCCCATGAAATTGTGCACCTGTGCAGCAAGAAATTATATAGAAAGAAAGTGGACAAGTAATGTAATTCCAGCTGCAACCAGATACATTTTATCCTTACCATAGCCTGAACTACGGTAAAATATCTGAGGTCAACATTACCACGGTTATAGAAATACTACAACATTACTAAGGTTGTAGAAATATCTCATTAAGAGAAATATCTCACGTTAAGAATAAGTTGTAATGATGGAGTCTGGATGAGAAATATATTCCAGATTTAAGTCAATAAAGTTTTCTTAGGACAGTCATCAAGGAACATTTGTCCATGCAAACTGCAACCAGAAGAACAAAGGTAGCAGGTGTCTCCTTCCTCAAGAGGACCTGACTGCACACACTGTGCAAAGGCATGCCATGCCACTGCTCCTCAGGAAGGCAACAAAATGAGGGTGAATCTGACTAAGTCAGAGAAATGACACCAGGGTAAGCTCTACTCAGTTAAGTAGTTCTTACAAGTTCAACACATTGTACAACCAAGTCAAATAACATCTTTTGACTAAAAACCATGAGGAAACTGCTGTTTAATATCATTTTCTTGATTAGTCATAATGACTTGAATCAAAAGGAGATGGTGAAAGCCAAACTTTTTATGAGATTTTGTTTGTTTGGTTTGGGGACAATGCTGGTGGTTGTGTCTGTATTGTGAGCTACATTTTTTCATATTTTATTGCAAATACAGAATGCTGTTGTAGAAAAAAAATTATTTGCTTGGTTTAAAAAAAATCCAAACAGCATCTTCAGTTCAAGCTCAGCTGAATATTGAGTTCATCACGTATTTTAACTTAACTGCAAGTTGTCTTCTAAGTACAGTTCAGTAAATTAGCATGACCACCTCCACCCTAAAAAATTAATTCTAGGTGGTGGGGGAAAAAAAACTGGGTAGTGATTTTAAGCATGTGTACTCTTATCTCAACATTTAAGCACACTTCTAAGGTGTTACAGTCCTGAAGTTGCCAGCCACTTTTTAAGTTACTGTAACCTCTTACTGCAAAACTTCAATTGTGATGTTAAAAATACACCAGCAATGAGGAAACAAAGCATGGAGAAGAGGGAATCAGGATACAAAGTGCTACCAAACTCAAATACAGAGCACCAAGCTCAAGACTAGTTCTCCCTCTTATAAAGTAAGTCTGTGACAGAAAGAGACAAAATATTTACACAATTTGCCTATACTATTATAGCCTAAATTGATGCTATGCTTCTTCACAACAAACATGGTTACAAAGACTTTGATTGCCTAACAAGCAATGGGGGCAAAGTATGATTAATTTAGCAGTTACAATAAAATCATAACAGGTTGAGTTCTTTATGTTTGTTTGCAGGGTTTCAATTCCTCCCCTTAGGGAGCACTTAGGGTGCTTCCTAAGTGGCTCACCCCAGCTATTCACACCTTCCCTTTACTCACCAGTGTGGGTTCGTTTATGGGCTTGCAGAGACTTCTCTCGTGGAAAGACTCTGTTGCAGATATTGCAGCGTATCCTGCTGGAAGAGTGCTCTCCTTCACTGATCAGGTCTCGGACAGTGTCTGCTCTTGGACGGCCACGTCTTATTCCATCCTGGGTGCAAATAATGAGAGACCTAAACTTAGGCATTTCCTCCCCTCTACCGTTTGGCCAATGGGCACAGCATCCACTAGAGCAACAGCATGACTGAGGATGGTGCTGTGATAGCACAGAACCACACCAGACTATGCCCAGCCCATTCCTAAGTCACTCCTACAGGCTGAGCTGTGGGCAGGAAGGGAGATGATAGGCACTGCCTATCACAGCGCTCCACTATGTGGTCAGGAACATGGGGAGAAACTCACAACAGAGTAACAGAGTAAATGGGTCCGGTTGGAAGGAACTACACTGGGTCATCCCGTCCAACCTCCCTGCTCAAGCAGAGTCATCCCAGAGCACATGGCACAGGATTGTGTCCAGGCGGTTCCTCAGCATCTCCAGTGAGGGAGACTCCACAGCCTCTCTAGGCAATCCTGTTCCAGTGCTCGGTTACCTGCACAGTTGAGAAATTCTTCCTCCTATTCAGGTGGAACTTCCTGTGCATCAGTATTTGCCCGGTGCATTTTTTCCTATTGCTCGTCACAACTGAGCAGAACCTGGCTACATCCTCTTAGCACCCCCGTTCGATATTTATACACATTAATGAGGTCTCTTCTCGAGGCTGAACAGGCCCAGCTCTCTCACTGTTTCCTCCTAAGAGAGGTGCTCCTGCCCCTTACTTGTATGTGCTGTCCTCCACCAGACCCACTCCAGGGTTTCTCTTACACTGAGGAACCCAGAACGGGACAAAGCACTCCAGATGCGAGGACTGAGAGGAGAAGGGTTTTTTTAAATGGAGAGGGTGCTTTTTAGGGTTTTTTGCGTTTAAAAGGAGGGAGGACGAGCAGCTTCCCCGTCCCTTGCTCTCCCCCGGGACGCGCGCGCCGCTGCCGGAAGTGACTTCACTTTAAATGTCCGGGAGGAAGCGCGGGAGGGGCGCGCGCCGCGGAGTCACCCTGTAAGCGCGCGGCCCGCCCGCCCCCGCCCGCCGCGCACTCACCTTCAGGTGCAGGTGCCTGCCGCCGTTCCCCGGGCTCCCCGCCGTCTCCTCGTCCCCGACGGGGACTCTACCCGCACCCCCGCGGGGCGGCGGGAGGGCTGAGGGGCCGGCGGTGCTGTCGCCGCCGCCGGGGCTGAGGGTCACGTTGTGCGCGTTCTCGCCCCAGCGCCACGGGTAGACCATGAAGTCGCTGAAGCCGGGGCTGGTGGGGACGGGCGGGACGGGCATCGGCTCCTCGCCCCCGCCAACCCCGGAGGAGGGTTTGATCGGGGTGGTTTTAATAACGGAGACCAGGACGCGTTTCGGGGAGTCCTGGCAAAAAATCACCGGGGGGGTGCCCGGCGGGAGCCGCTCCGCCATCGCCGACCCCTCGCGGGCAGCGGCGAAGGGAGCGCGAGGAGAGAGGGACAGAAGGGCGCTTCACGGCAGCACGGCCCCCCTGTCCGCGCCCGTGTCCCGGGATGGGCCGTGCAGTTGCACGGAGGTCCCGCGGCTGCCGCCACCTGTCGCCGCCCGGGCCCGCCTCAGCCGCTCATCACCGAGGACAGCGGCTCCCTGTGGTCTCGGTGCCTTCCCCTCCGCACCCCTCCGCCTCCGCGGCCACCCCCGAGCGGATCCGCCAAGTCAGCGGCGGCCCCCGGCCATAGCAGCGGCCGGCGTGAAGTAGTCACAGCGTCCCCGCACCTTTCCGAAGCAAAGCCGGCCCCGCTGGCAGCCCCAGTCCCGGCGATGCCCGAGGAGGAGCCGCCGCCGCCGCCTGCGATACCTCCGCGCTCACAGCCCGGGCCGAGCCCCAGGTTTTCCCGCGTTACGTTTCGCGCCCGAGCGCAGCCAATCATCTGTCCCGGTGCGAGTGTCACAGGGAGCCTTTTCCCGCCGGCCAACCGCTGGGCGGGGAAGTCGGAGGCCCCGCCTTCGGAGGCGGGGTCCAAGGGCGAGGCCTTGTCGCTGCTGCCATCCTATTGGGCAGACACCAGGCTCATCGCCTCCGGGGAGGCGCTGATTGGCCCGCCCCGGCAGGGCAGGGGGAAGCAGGGGTGGCGCGCCTGGGCAGGTTTGGCGCGCTCTGGCTGTGGGCGGCCTGCGCGGGCCAATCCCGTGGCAGCGCAAGGGCCTTTCCGCGCCTGGCGGTTTAAAGGGGCCGCCTGGCGGTGACATCGCTGCGCCGCACGGTCGGGGGCTACCCGGCCGCGGCTCGGCTCTCCTGTGGCGGGGGGAAGCTCTTTTCTTTCCCCTGCCGCTAATCTGCCCTCAGCTGCGGACAGAGCTGGGAGCGCACTTGCCGGCTGGGAGGTTACCCTTGTGAGCTGCCGCTGCCGCGAGGGTCGTAGTTCAGGCGGGCGCGGTAGGGACGGCGCTGCCGTTATGGCGCTGGCAGGGACTCCCAGGGAGACGCCCCTTCCAGCAGCGGTGCTCGTGGCAGTGAGGCACAGGCCCCGGGGGGTGTAAGAAGTGGGCAGGAGACGTTGGCACGGGCCGTGAGTCGGGAATTTTAGGAGGCGGTATTTAAAAGAGGATGGTGCTAGACTCCTTTCAGCGTTGACAAGCGACAGGACGCGGAGCAATGGCGCTGAAGTAAAACACAAGAAATTCCACCTCAACATGAGGAAGAGCTTTATGTTGTGGATGGCTGAGCACTGGAACAGGCTGCCCAGGAAAGTTGTGGAGTCTCCCTCTCTGGAGGAGAGAGTCTGGGGACATAATTTTTCTTACATTAGTAGCTACATTTTCAGGCCAATACCAGGGGCACAGAGAAGCCAGGGTGACGTAAAAATGGTGAGGTTTTTCCCCCCAGAACTATTTTGTTCACAGTTCATGTGCTGCAGACTGCTGCCTAGTAATAGCGTTAGCAAACATCTCTGTCGACAGAAACAGGACAGTACAGGGAAGAGCAGGTTTGCAGCGTATGACCACTAACTAATGCCCCTCTGGAAAATGGGAAGTGCCTGCCAGCTCTTCCAACACAGAGGCTATAGTACTGGACTGCAGAATTAACCATCCATACTGAGATTGGCAGCCCTTTCATTATGAATTACAGTTCATACATACAGTTTGTCACGACTGCCCTTTTAAACTCACTAAAAACCCTCATTTTTTCTGAGGCAAATTCTTATTCATTGTATTGCTATCCCGGCTTCTCAAAGTCAGTGTTACATGTCAAAGTCCTACCACTACTATGCCAGGTCAGGCTGTGCTTACCAGGCCAGAAACATTTGTTTCCAAAATGAGCAAACAGGTTCCTACATGCTTAGATATGACTTCCTTAAAAACCTTCAGCCCTAAAAATAGCCCATGGTAAGCAGTTCTGGTAATATAATGATGTTGTAGAGGAGTAGGAGTACGGAAAAATATGTTAAAATCTATTGGGGGAAAATAATGACTCATGTTAAAATAATTGCATTCCAAAACCAAACTGCAAGTACTCTTCATAACTTTCCAAAGCTACAGGCCTAATGCTTCAAACAGTACATGTATCTGCTGAAGAACTCCAGTGATGGATGGGATTAACATTATGACCTGGTACACAGAATTGTAGATATTGGGAATGGTACAGTGCATTACGAACAACTGAATATTTCCATATTTAATCTGTACTACCCCAATGTACACATTATGTTTTGTGATAACATTCAAGGGTCTGGCAGCAGATTAACTTCTTTACGTGGATCTTGTATATTTTTCTAATGCCAAATAGTAGAATTTTGTTAATAGGGGCGACACGAGAGAAGGAAGAAGTGAGTTGATGTCACATAAGATATTTTAACTGTTCAGAACAACAGTGTTTTATGTTGTTTTACAAGTAACCAAAGAGAAGTGAACTTTCTCTCCAGATCCTGCTACTGGAAAACACGCACATGGAATGTACCTGGTCTAAAATGTCGCTAGCGAGCAGATAACCAACGACACGGAGGGTCTTATGTAGATGATAAAACCGACACTTTATTAATTTACAAAGGCGCTGATATACCTTAGCACGCTGGACTGACATAAGGTTATTGGTTAACTGACCAGCCACCCCCCAGAGGGATTGGCTGGACCCAGCAACTCTTACCTCATGTGTTTTCTTCTTTGGTCTCATAACAAGACCATAGTTTACAATACTTCTGAATTGTTTTCCTGCAGCGTCCTTGAGAAAGCCTTGCTTTCTCACAGACACTTGTCAGGAAACTGAAATCTCTCTGTACCCAAGCCTGTAACATCCACACTAAAAGGCTTAAAACATACTGCTTTTCAGTACACAGTAATATGTAGTAAACTAATAGTTCATGTAACATGTAAAACCTGTTCTAAAGTAATAATCTGAACTATAGTGTCTTAGCAATATTAAATGTGTTTGCTTTTTACAGTGTTTTGATGCTATGCTACTAGCTTAATGTGTGTAGTAGGTTGATGCTGGTTGGATGCCAGGCATCCTCCAGAGTCTCTCTATCACTCCCCTCTGCAGCTGGACAGAGGAGACAAAATATAACAAAGTACCCATGACTGAGATAAGGACTGGGAGAGTTCCTTCTACAAATACCATCATGGGCAAACCAGACTAGAATTAGAGATATTAATTGAATGTACTTCTAACAAAATTAGAGTGGGATAATTTGAAGTAAAATAAAACCTTCAAAACACCTTTCACCACCACCACTCCCTTCTTCCCAGCTCTGTGTCCTCCCCCAGCAAGGCAGGGAGACAGGGAATGGGGGTTACGGTCAGTTCATCACACATTGTTTCTCCTGCTGCTCAGGGAGATGAGTCCTTCCCCTGCCCAGTGTGGAGTCCCTCTGTGTTTGGAGCTGCCAGGAATTGGCTCTGGCCTAAGAGACGACGGAAACTTGCAGCAGCTTCTTCCAGAAGGCACCCCTGTAGCCCTTCTGCTACCAAAGCTTGGCCATGCAAACCCAATACAATGTGTTAAAAGCATAAATATTTTAGTGTAGAAACAAGAAAAAGTTTTTTCTGAGGGGTAAAGGACCAGGATAATGAAGCATGATACAACCTACAGTCAGATTAAATCCTACTTATTACAACAAAGTATACCTTTTATCATACATGACATAAGGCAGAAATTGTAAAAGGATAGGGAGCAAGGATTCAACAGAAAGCAAGGAAAAGTACTTGTATTCTATCTGGCTAGTTAAACTCAAGAAGAAAATTACAATTACAGAGTTTGAGGATAATAAATTCTTTCAGAAATAAAAACAGCTAACCCTGAAACAGAATGCAAACATGACAAATGAAGATAAGAGAGGTATTCTACCTCTTTATAGCATGCACTTCGAGAAGGTGATGGCCTTTAGGTAGATAATAGCAAATACTTGACCATACTGTATGTAACTTTACTGTTATTGTGTTATAATATGGACTTATATAAAAACTTTGCAATAGTAATAATATATTTTATCTAAGTCTTTATTATTACATTTTCCAAGTTTCCAAATTTCCTGTCTGAATATTCGGATTTCACTCTGGGAGTCACATTCACAACCCGTGAGACTGTCACTGCTGGGACCAAGGCCCCCGTGCAGCAGGTGGCTCCAGTGACCTGAAAATGCCCCTTTTGGATCCCTACACACACTAAACTCACACTGTCAGACAAGTTTGCCTTACCCTCTCGACCCAGTGTTCCCATAGCAGAGTCCCAGACCGTGGGTTCCTTTAAGTGTTGTTATGCAGCAACACAGTAACAGCTTGGCCTGTTGCAAAGGATTCCCTGGGCTTTTACACCCTTAGGGTCTGTTCTCCCACCCTTCATGCCCCTTGTACGTGCCTCTTGGTCCAATGGTGATATTTGGTCAGGGGTCTTCTTGCTCATCAGGTCCTGCAGAGTCTCTGGGTGACTGGCCACCCCCACCCCAACCGGCCAGCACCACGGGTCCCTGTGCCCTCTGTTAGGCAGCCTATTCATGGCTGATTTCCTGGGCTCCAGCTATTTCCTGCCAGCAGGGCACAATGTCCAGCTCGCGCACAAAGCTACTGGCATTAGCTATATTCTTCCATAAGCATGACATCTTTAGTGATGCAGCTCTTTACTAGTTGGCTTAAGACTTTGGTAGTCAATTTTGTTTAGTAGAATTGCATTGCTGGAAAATGTATGTGATGGCTAGATGCACTAGGTGACACAATGCTATCCTCTCTGCCTGTTCCGGTGCCCTGCCCCAGCACGCAACCTTGAGCCATGTGGTGTGTTCAGGATGTTTCTCCCTGAGGCAGGAGAGATTTAGGCACTAGAAAACTGTTCAGGATGAGAAAGTGGCTGTTAAGACAGGTCAAGGACAGGATGACCCTTGCTGTTGATTAAGTGCTTAGCTGTAAAGGTCAGAGGACCAGCCTCCCTTTGCAATTACGTCTCCTGTAATTAGGCACCTCTTCCCCTTGACAAAAAAATTAAGCAAGAAGTCTTCTGGTAAAGATGACATATTCCATATCTACACCTACTAGGCTAGTTTGTGTAGGGTTGCTGTTCTTTGCATGTGAAAAATCCACTTATGAAGAGAACCTGGATGGAGAAGCAGCTTTGGCAGGCAGCCCTCATTTTGACTGAACATAAGTAATCTGGTGTCAGAAAGGTTAGGCACCTGTGCTTAGTACTGCCAACATGAGATTCTGGCTCTGCATGCAAATATATAATTATATGGAATCCATCACTGTTATTTGGTGTAAAAATCCAGACAAAACCTTTGGTTTCACTCCAACTGTAAAATTCAATTTTTCCTGTCTGTCTCTGTTGTTTGTGTAAGTATGTAACTTGACAATCACACATTGACTGCATGTAGTGAAAGGCTGCAAGCAAATGAAGAGATTGCAAATTACTTTCATCTGTCATGCACGACAATAACTTCGGGGTTTGAAATCTCTTACAGAAATTTTGTTTTGATTGACAACTCAGAGCATCAGAAAACAACTTTTTCTAAAGCTTTACATTAATTTTAGAGAACAGAATTATACAGATAAAGACTTATAACAAACACTGGATTTGGCTGTCATTGTGGAATCTCTCTGTGAAGTTACACTTTTTTTTTCTCTTTTTAGACTTCTTTAAAAAAAAGCCAGATTCCACAGAACACCAAACATTACTGCTGAAATATTTCTAAATTCCTCATATTCATCCTTCTCCAAAGATTACTGAGACTTTCAAAGTGCCTATTAAAGCTGCAAGGACGTTACAGTCAGTGATGACACCCTTTTGTCTGTCATCTTTCATATACAGCATAACTTTGATTCAAACTTGTAGAATATTTAAATTAAAATATTTCAAAAATTTCTAAAAAATTTTCTGGATATGATGTGTGCAGAGGAAATGCAATGTGGATGCTGCAATTGATACCAAAAGGGTCCAAAAAAGTCTGCAAAAGATTTGGTGAATTTTTTGGTATGCTGCAGTAATGTGATGGTGTTAATGTCTCTCTCCAGACTAGAACAGGACACAGTAGCTTTCCAATTCCTTCTTTACACTGAAAACACGTGTAGTTTCATCTTTCTACAAAATAAAACAACTGTTCAGAGGCAAGTATAGGTAAACATTTCTTATAGAGTATTAAATTACTTTATCATATTAATGAAAATTTCTTCATAAGTTTTTGTTAATTACAAGTAGCTACTTTTTTACAACATAAGAACTGTGCAGAAATAATGATATTTTTACATTGCTGAGTTTAAATTTTCTGCTTTTAATTTGAAGCTTGTCAGACCTTGAGAGATTTGACTCAACTACCAGGATTTTATAAATCTCTTTGTGAGCAGTTATTCTGAACTTACTGCCATTAATTCCATTGATGCAAAACAGTTTGTGATATTTTGAACGAAATTCAAGCTAGAAAGGGTACTGAGTTTTATTCTGCAGTAAGCATGCCCTGCAAAAGTGAGCCTTCATGAAACCGGGGGAGATGCAGTCATTATGTTCAGGGCTTGGAGTAACCTGTAGAGGATACACCATATTTTGTTTTACAGTGGTGTGTGCAGACCTGTCAGCACTCCAAAATGCAGGGAGAAGAGAGTTGTGTTGACAGGGCTGTCTTTAATCTTGCCTGCTGAAACACAGCAAGAATTCTGATTTAGTTTCAAGGTCCTGTAATAAGGATAAAATTAATTTCAAAACAAGGTGGTATGTACAGTGAAGTTATCATAATACAGGAAGTGTTAGTTTCCCATGAACGATCAGCATAAAAACAGCCTCATCACAGAAATCATGACTACAATGAGGGTTCTTTGGGAATTGTGGCTTAAGGGCTGAGATTTGACTGGGAGATAAAAGGCGCACGGATATTTTGCCTACCCAGGTGCCTGTCATCTGTGAAAAAAACTTCCCGAGTCTCCTGGAGTGTCAGTGTTGGTCATGTTTATTGAGACACATTTTGAGACAGCAAAAGTACACGCAGCTCAGTCCAGACATCACTGTCTGTGTGTGACCAGCCGATACGGCTCCTACAGGCATGCTGCGCTACACTTACCATGCAGGCTTAGTGACGGCCGGGGAGCTCCGTTCACGGGTTTTGCTGGGCAGAGCAGCTCTCCAAGGTAAGCTGTGAAAGCCGTATGTGTCGGTGCAGTGCTGCACGCGTGAGCTGCTGGAAGTGTCACTGCGCGGGCTGGCGGAGGTCCGCCGGCGTGATGAACGCCACGGCTTTTCTAAGCAGAAGGGGAGTTTCAGAAACTTTGTGGGAACACCAGGCTACTTTATGCAAGCGTGCCGGCCACCTTGGGGGCCCCCAGTGTAGCGAGCGCTGCCTTTCTTTGATGACACTTGTTAGAGGACGTAGGTTGTACGAAAAGACCCGTGGTGACACCGCTGTGTGATGGCACCAGATTTCAAGCGCCTGCTAAGCAGTCTGCTCAGACATGAGTGCCGCCGGACGGACGTTTCCCAGCCTCCTGCCGTCGCCGTGTCCGGGGGGGCGGAGGCGCGGCTGCAGCCCCGCCGGGGCGGGCGGGACGCGTAATGCACAGCTCATGAATAATTGAGCAGCACACCGCATTGGTCAGGGGTGACATGATTGACAGCGCCGACGCTGCACGGTAATTGGACACAGCTGGGCATTGGGGGCGGGCCGGGACAGAGCCTGATGTCGGGATTGGTTGCTCTGCTACCACCGGCGGCGCGTGCCGGCGGTGGGCGGGCTCGGCCGCGTTTATAGGCGGTGGGGCTGCGCAGGCTCTGGGGTTTTATTGGTTGCTGCGACTCGCGAGGGGCGTGGTTAGGGGGAAGGTGCGGCTGTCCGGGAGCGCTGAGGCGGTGCGGGGGCTGCTCCGCTGCTGCCGCACGTCGTGTGCGCTGCTTCGGTCCCGCGCAGCAGCTGCGGCTCTGAGGGGGGGCGGCGGCCGCCGGAGCTCGGGGAGAGGGAGGGCGGGGGAGACGAGGCGTCCGCGCGGAAGATGACAGGGCTGGTGGGCAGCCCGATGGCTGCCGTCATGCAGGAGAACTTCGGGTGCGCCGTCGCCAATCGCTTCTACCAGCTCCTGGACGACGAGTCGGACCCCTTCGACGTCCTGCACGAGGCCGAGCGCCGCCAGCAGCAGCGCAAGAAGCGCGACGAGGCGGCGGCCGCCGCGAGGAGAGCCGTGACCGGCGTCAGGGCGGGCAGCGGCAAGAGGGAGTCCCAGAAGGAGCGCAAGCAGCCGGGGAGCTCCCCTGCGCCCGCGGGGCCCTCGCAGCCCTCGCAGCCAGGTACGCCGGTAGCGCCGAGGCGGGGCGAGGCGGGGGCGGGTGGGACCGACGGCCGGTTTTGCGAAGAGGGAAGGAGGTGCCCGGTGCGGTGCCCGGTGCGGGCCCTGCAGCGCGGGGTGGCCGGCCGCGGGCTCCCTGCTTGGCCGGCCACTTGGCAGCCGTGGCGTGGGTAATGGTGTCACAGCAGGGTTGAGAAAACCCGATTTATGGTGGGGTTGTCGTGGTGAATGCACCTGAAAGTCCCCTTGGGCAGTGACGCTTGGGCACGGTCCCGATACAATCTTGCGGAGCTCACAGCCCAGGAGGCCTTTGGATGTGTAAATGAAAACTTTAGCAATATCACCAACAGACCGTGCAAGAGCGTTAACTCCTTCACTGCAGCATGTATAGCTTTCGTGCTGGTTTAGCAGCCTTTTTGATGCCTTTCATCGCGTGTCACCTTGGACCTTATTCTTCAGTGTTTGATGCTTCCAGGCGTGCTTTCTCGGTATCTGTGAGTTTGCTGGCCTTTCACTGTCTTCAGTATTCTAACGCCTCCAGGGAACTGTGCTTATTTTGCCTTAAGCTTGCATTGGCGCACCAGCCTTTGAATAAAACCTTATTTCCTGGGTGAACTCTTTCAGTATTCAGGAATGGGTCAGCTACTAGATTTTGATGCATAATGTAGCTTGGGGAAATAGGGAGTCAACTGGCTTTTGTACCAAAAAGTCTGGCACAGTGTTCTTTGCACCTGGAGGCTTTTCTGGGCTACAGCTCTGTGCCTTTGGAGGTGTCTTTGTGAGTCTGTTTGTTACTACTTACCTGGTAGTGAGCTTCAGGTCGCTGAATTCAGTATCTAAAGTATCTGAGGGCTGGCTGATTCTTTCTGAGTGTTGAGAATCATTGCATAGAAAATTCTGGTTTCACTGTCTTGAGTTGTAAATTCCCATTTTCCTGCAGGAAGCAATGAAGCTTAACACATAAGCCATTATTAGGGTTTTTTCTTCCTGTGGTAAAAGCTCCTGTTAAACTCACAGTAATTGAACTGTGTGTTTTAATGCTCTAAATAGACCTTTGAAGCAGGATTGTTGCTCCATCAAGTTGTTGCCAGTGCTACCAATTCTGTTGCTTAGGCTTACAGTCCTACATTGTTCCCAACAGCAGTTGACCTTGTGGACCAGAGAATCTGTCAATGCTAAATATCTGCTACCTAATGAGCACCTTTGTAGAGAATGATACCAACAAGTCATCTCTGTCCTTTTGGGCAGTTACATGAAACTCATCTGTTTGAGGTTTCTCTGCAGTTTGTCATGACTTTGTCAGAGATCACTGCCCATAAGACCAATGCTCAGATTAATAATAGTTTATTTTATTTAAAGGATACTTTACTGTGGTTATCAACAGACGATAAAGGACTCTGTTCAGTGAATAGCAAAATCTCAAGTTTTGATGAGAAAATTCTTGAACAAAAACTGGTGACTATCAGTAACCATCAGGAGCATGGGTAGCATGTGAAGACCGTTCTTTATTTCCTGCTTGTCTGTAGGTATCTTAATTCTGTGGTGTTACGCAGGGGCCCTGTGGAGTGTCTTTGACTATTCATTGCAAACTTGGTGTTAAGAAATCCATTTTCTCATGCAGAGACAATGGGCATGTACACCTTGTTTCATTTTCCTGCTAATTTAAAATGGAGAAAAGACTGCTGACTATAGTATCCTTAGTGAAAAGGCATTAACATCTATTTTAAGAAGAGTTATTTCTGAAAAATGCACTTTCTTTTTTAAACTTAATGTCTGTTCTGAATGTTGATATTTTTATCTTTGGCTTGTTAGGAAGTAAGGATTGAAATAGTATAGTGCTTAGGCTGCTAAAACAGTTTGGATAGTCAAGACTTGGTCTTGTCTGGTGTTCCTCCTTTGAATGTGGTGTCTTAGCAAGTTTGCTCTCAAGGGCAGAGAACCCTCTGAGTTAGGGCAAATACACAGTGATGGTGTAGCTGACAAATGTTAAGGGAATGGCACGTTGATAGAAAAAGCTTGTGGTTTTTTGGAAGGTGGGTAGTCAACTTTTTATTTGGGCCATCCAAAGTTGGTTTGTCACCTAAGGTTCAGCCAGAAAACTTCTGGATTCTGTATAAGATTCAGGGGACTATCAGCTCAACAACTGAGAATGAGTGCCTCTGGGGGTGCCTCTGGGGAAGGTCCTTGTACCGCCTCAGTTTGGCATAAAGCTTCTGATGATGAATGCATTGTTAGAAGAGTGCACCACTATTTGGGAAAATAAATAATACCGGTGAAAATGACTAAATTGTGAAACAGATTGCTAAACTTCTATTAAAAAAATAAAAGGAAAACAACCCACCAAACTTAAAAGACTCTTTCCAGACTTTCTTAGTTATTTCCCCCCCTCCCTGATTTTGGGCATAACTACTTCTAACTTCTTTCCACTGATTAAGAATTAAACACCATAAAACAGCATCTAGACCCATCTGAACAGCAGAATCAGATTCTGGCGGCATTACAGTTGAAATGATGAAATTCACTGTGTTGTGCTAGTGTTCTTGGAATCATCTCATCAGAGAACAGGGTTGAAAGGCCCATGTTGGAAGGGACCTCAAGGTATTGCCTGGTCCAACCTTTCCAAGGAAAGGCAGCCTCAAAGAGATCATCTGCTATCCTGTCCAGTAGCATTTTTAAAGCTTCCTGTGATGGGGACTTCACCTTAACCCTGAGGAGGTTGTTCCAGTGAATCATAGTGCCAGAAAGAAATTCTGAACACAAACAAAATCTCTCCTCGTGCAACTTGTCCCCACTACTGCCACTTAGGTCCATGTGGCTCTTTCTGAAGAGATCCTTCATCATTGTAGCCTTTCAAGTAGTGTGACACTGTGATGTGGCCTATACAAAGCCTTGTCCAGGGAGAAGAGACATAGCTGCTTCAGTCTTTGCTCATAAGGCACACTCAACCAGCCTTCTTATAATCTTCACAGTGTTCCTTTGGACACTCTGCAGTGTGATCATCTTTTTAATCCTCCTTGGGACCCTTCCAGGCTGTTTTATCTAATTACTAGGGTGTTTGCTTATTTGGGCTACTAAAAGTCTTGTTAAAGTGTCACAACTTTTGTTTTATTATAGTACTATTTCTTAAGCATATTAAATCTGTGCAAAAGGGTCTTCAGCTTTAGAAAGACTCATAGCAAACCTAATCTTCTATCTTGCAATATAAAAAGTTTTACAGTAATTGGAGATTTTTTTTGTGGTATTATGTTTTAATGTTTGAGTGGAGGGTTTATTCACAAAGTTCTGTAAATTGGCTTTTTTTAATATAGTTCTTCACTGCCTTTTACAGAGCAGTTTTTACTAAATTTCTGGAGATATTTTCAATTTGAAGCAAACTCCTAAGAGGGCTTTTGCCAAATAAGGCAATACTTTGACCTGTAGAATCCAAATTATTTATTATAAATTGAAACAATGGTAAGGAAACAACTTTTTAGTCTTTGTTTTTTAAGGAGAAAATGGACTCCTATTTCATGTCTTACCAAAACCTATACTTTTAAACTTACAGATGTATTTTTTCTCTTCTACCAACTGTTGTTTTGTGATTTTTAGACTGTATTAACTGGGGATTTGGGTGAAGGCTGCTTGTAGGTATTGCAGCTCTTATAATTGCACCACTTGATGTTAACTCAGTTTATTCTTACCAGAGTGACCAAACTGCATTTGCCAGCTCTTTATTCAAAAAGCCAAGTTGCAGAGCTTGCATTCTTTACTGGTCCAGGCAAATTAAATTTGTTGATCATGCAGTAATATGCACTGTTCTTTTGAAATCTCTAAACCTTTGTTGCTAATACTTCTAAAAGGTTTTCTTCTTTCATGTACATATGATGACTCTGGTAACATATATAGGTCCTGAATACTGTGTGCTTGAGTTTTCAGCTGTGGTTTTCAAATGGCATGGAATGGTTCTAGGGAATTTTATCTTATTCTGACTGCAATTTTCTTATTTTTAAATAGCTTATCCTGATAGCATTCTTTAAACTATAATGTCATAAGAATTGTCTAGAGGAAAGCTGTGGTAGGCAATTCTGTAACTGAGTGAGTACTGGTACACATGAAAACAAAATACCACAGAATAGTTCTAACTCCATGTGTCTGTCTTTGGTGTGTTACATGCGATAGCTGAAGCCTTTTTTTTTTTTGTATTTTGAAATACTCTGTTATTCCTCTGCAAATCATGTAATCAGCCATGATTTCATTCACTAAATTGATTCTTTGAAGTGTGGTATTAGAATCACATGAACACACATGTTTAAAGGAAAGAAAGTAAGATTGTTTTTGAAGTCATAATTCTGCTACACTCTGAGATATGGCAAAATAAGTCCCTGAGGGTGTGAATTGCCTTTTACTATTTCCAGTTATGAAGCTTTGTTGTAAAGGAAGATTAGTTGTCCATGTAAGTTGTTAACAAAACTTACCTTGAGTTTCCCACAACTGAGTCTCAGACATCTAATTTCTTGGGGGGGAGGGCGTGGTGTGGAAATTACCATTGTGTTGTACTGTGATAGGGACAGCTCAGTCTAGATGCCTCCCGAGAGGGACCTAGAACAAAGAAACCCCTGGGATTTTATACCCTTACAAGCTGTGCACCTGTTCTTCCTACACTTCACACACCTTGCAAGCAGTTCTTACTCCAATGGTGATTTGATTTTTGTTCTCACATTGTTTCTCTGCAGCTGTTTTGTCTGGATGGGTTGCAGCTTCTCATGATAGTCGTGACTTCTTAATCTTTTATTTTCACTGGTCTCAGAGCCTCCTTTCATTGTAGCTAAACAACCAAACAAGACTTTTTCAGCATATCAAGGTGAAAGTTTGCAGCTTGTGGCCTAAAGCTTCAGTAACTTCGTGTACTTGTGCTAAACAAAACTACTTGTAAAAGAATTCAGCTAATGAAATCTAGCCTACAACAGTCCTCCCTTTGTTTTTATTATGTTTTCCCACTATATTGTCAAAAAGAACTCAATAAGTCTTTCGAAGTGTTTAACTGCATCCATAATCTCACATACAGTGTTATTACAAGTAACAGGCATAATATCCTAAAGCTTTATAAGTCCCGCAAAATAAGTACATAGTAGGATGGGATATAACCTTTCCCATTTAGGTTCTAATTTGGATTTTTTTGAAAATACCTTAATTAATACTTCATTTCCAGGTTGTGCATCATGTCCCTGTATTTCATGTACCATTGAGCATGCTTACTTTCTTTTCTCAAACCTTTTTTGCATATATATGTGTATATATATATAAAACACACTGGTTCAACCATTGATCTCCAAGAGGCTGGCCCTGGGTATAATTGTTTGCCAAACACTCGTCCTATTGATGACAACCTTAGATGCTGGCAAGGGTGATTTCCCAAGACTGCGTGTTTTGGTTTGAGCCTGGC
>WBMZ01015440.1:0-28284 GCA_013400975.1 Atrichornis clamosus
AACACAAACCCACCACAAATACCATCACCCAATAACAGTGCAGAATGATGTTCACTTTATTAGTAAAACACTCCATGGCACTAGAAGACACCACATTGTTTGGTTACTTGACTGCCAGGGCTGTGACTACCAAAAGGCTTTGCTGTGTATTTCTGCATACAGTGAAAGAAGACTACCTGACACAGCCTGATACTAACACTACCTGGTTTATATTAACTACTGATATGCCAGTCAATAATCCCAAACTTCCTTCTGTATGTGAAAGAAAAACCAGAAAAAGTCTTACTATTACACCTAGCTAGCTTATGCTGATAAACATTTAAACCTCAACGTAAGAGTTCATATGCATATCAATGAAAACTACTACACAAGTGTCCTGCAAATGAATTGGCAATATGAACAGAGAAGAGAAATTTCAAAGAGAAATTCATACCTGGCTGTGGTTTTCAATCCTGCCAAAATCCAGGAGGAAAGAGGCAGATACAGAGGGTTAAATCCAAGTCCAGTTTGAAGAACTATTTTATCATGAAATTGCAAAGAAAAGAAAAGAGGGGAAAAAAAAAGATTAACAAGGACGAACCAGGATAAAGAATACAGGAATATTTCTCTTTCAACTTTAATCCTACAAACTGCATACAAACATGCAAAGCTTTGTAGTCAGACGTAAGATTAAATTTTCCATATAATTGCATTCCAGACTATGTTCTTCTTCTCTCTCAGGTATTCATCCCTTAATTAGGCCTAGGAGATGACTAAACATGTTTTTATTTCTATTACCACTGACTACATGTTGTTAACCATAGATCTTGTCAGATCCATCCTACAATAGATGTGTAGCTTACTTAAATTCTGATCTACACATTTTTTATATTGTAAATTATTGGTGCAACTTAGTGTTTTGGGAAAATTCCATGTCTATTCATTTTGCAAAAGATAAATTCAGATGCAATGTACACATGCTCATTGGTGTGCAATTAGTCTTAAAGCCCTTTTCCTGTGCTACAAATCAGTGCAGGAAAAAGCAATTTGCATGTACTTTTTAGAAATTGTTAAAGCATACAAAAGCCACGAGCAATCACTGTGATTGGAAAATAGTTTAAACTTAACTTTTTCATTGTTTCTTCTCCAATGTGTTTCCTTGGGGAAATGCAATGTTTCTTTGTGGAGAGATGTGCAATAATGTAGCTCTAACACTAACTGGGATTTAACTCCTTGAAACAAAGAAATTCTCTTTGGTATGCCAATTTCATAATTGTAGCTGTCAAATCTATGCTGCTGAGCTGCTGCCTGAGACAGGAACAGCAGGGAGATGAGGAAATACAGCATTTTTCAATCAAAAAGTCAGGTTTTATTTCATTTAGCACCATCTCCTCGTGTACTTTGCATTATCAGTTTTCATCACAAGCAGCAGGGATTCAGACATATCTGTATTCTGTGTAAAAATTCTGGACATTCTGGCTTTTTTTGTATGTTTTCACATACAAACAGATCAAGACACAGAAATAAATGCAAACAAACTTTAAAAATTCTAAATAAAAAAATAATCTGCCATTACTTTTCATACTGCCGTACTTAAAATGGGACAAAATATTTACAGAATATATAATACATTGAATTTCTCATTAAACCATTGAAGTTAGAATATACTTCTCTGTATTAACTTGAAATGTTAGTTGCAATTGCTAGAAAGACACTGATTATTTTTATATGTTCACAAAATATATTTGCATTCTCCCTATGGATTCCATACATAACCACATGCAACAGCAGTCAGACACTACTGAGGGCACTCCAAGATGCACATCTGTAGAGCTCAGGTCAGGGCCTTGCAAAAATACTTGGCTAGCAGAGATACCAAACACAGTACTACTGTGTTTATAACTGCACTTAATCTAACATTGTGTGCTGAGAAATGCTCATTAACCTTGATAGTGCCACACTAACACAGCTAAATTTCTTTCACAGTCCTTGACAGGATGCTCAAGTCCAACTGTAGTGTCTCTCTGCAGCTCTGTGTTGTGCCATGCATAGTCTGAAAGGACACTTCAGGAATTGACAGTATTGTTAATTCTGGACAGTTATTTTCATTACATTGCATGGACAAACTTCTTCTGCTTCAGGAGATGCCACACCTCTATATCACTACTTTCCACTGAAATCAAATGATATTGCATGATATCTCGACTATTTCTCTTGATGGCACATTGAGGAGCTTTGGCAGTCATCACCTTTCTCAAATAACTTAAATTTCAAAATTACATCTATTTGACTGATGTAGAGTAAATAGGACTCTCTCCATGTGTAAGATAATCCCCAAGTATTATAGCTGCTCTTAAACACTTAATTATCCCTTTAAAGCCCTCTCAAAAAGTCAGGTGAATTCTGAAGTGTGCTGTTTGCAGAAAATTGTTCATTTTGACTATTTTCTGAATTATCTAAACTGTCCTTCTACACAAGTGCAATATCTCACTTTTATATATTAAATTAAACCTTTCCATCACCATTCAAAAAACACATATGCAATGCTCTTCCCTGCATGTTTACCTGTCCATTTATTTTCCTTTGATAATTCTTTAACTATTGCCCAGCTAGAACAAGTGTGACCAAGCAGGTGTCAGATTTTTCTCCTCCCCCTAATTTCTATGCAATTATGCAGCAGAATAGAGGACTGTTTGTATTAGTTTCCCATCTTATGAGCAATACTAAATTTGAGCCCACATTCAGTAACACTTTTGATCATGCTACAGTTACAGCCCCTCATGCCTACTCTTTGGGACTGTTCGAGTGTGAACACAGCTCCATAGAGGTGCTCACTCTCAAGACACAACTTCACAGGAGCCAGGTCTTACTGTCACTCCTCATTGAAGTACTTGTTCTTTTCATAGGAAACTGTGTCACACAAACGCTGGTTTATGTTGAATATTCTTTACTAGAATTAATATACTATGATATTCATAATATTTTAAACAGACGTATAAACCTAGAACTGTTTTATACTATTTATTGCTACATACATTGTGAGCGAACACAAAGATAAATGGCTTAGTTTTCCAAACTGAATGCATCTGATGAAAGATCTATGGTGAAGTGCCAATACAGACAAACTGCAGACTGACAAGCAACATATTCACTTCGTTTTCTGGCTTTGTGACTTCTAGACATTATATGAATACAACATCACCAGTCAAGACAGCAAAATCCACTGATGACAGACTGTGACAACATAAGGCAGTCAAATATTTCAGCATCTGCTCTTTTTCTGTATGGCTGCTAAGGGTGATGTTTTAGGCTCTATCTCTCCCTTGCCTAGCAGACTCAAGAGGGTGACTTTTGTGCAGGACAACAGGGAAATTACTTTGGATGCCATCTTCTCTGACATCTGAAAAACAGGTCACAAGGTCCCAACTGAACAATTGCATTGATTTTCTGTTTGATTTAAAATCTGTCAATCTTTTTACAGAATGTACAATACCAGCTACTGTTGAGATATATGGCACAAACAAAAGAAATTCTGGTTTAATAGTAACAGCTGCAGACAGTACAGGTACTCCCACTCACAGCTAGGTATTCCCGTTTGGATTCCCAGTTACTATTCCTACACCCAGAGAACTCCTGACCTTTGGCATATATTGACACACCACAGAGAATTTTGTGTGATTTTTTTTCTCCAGATCTGAAGGTTGGAACAAAAATCTGAACTCTGCAGAGTTTTCACCAGTCTGATAAAAGCCGTTGTCACATTAAGCTGACCTGGGATTTAGAGACTCACAGAAAGAGTATCAAGGTGCAGCAAACAGTGTCCCTTGGAAAGGGAAGCTGACAGTAGGGAAAGCATGTCAGGTAGAGGATGCACTGTCAATGGGTAATTTCAGCTTGTTGAGGCTGTCCCAAGGAACAGTTTAAACATTTCAATACAGCAGTAAGTCAGGGAGTAACCCTGTTGTACTAATTCTAATGCCCTTTAGACAAAATGGTGTTCTAGCTGATCTACAGTACTTTGAGAAAAAAGCTTACATTTCTGAATGTCTTTAAGATTTTCCAAAGTTTTTGATCTCAAGAGAATCACAAAGAAAGGAAAGTTGCTTCTCTAGTCTGACAAGAGATAGGAGTCCAAAAAAAAGAGTCTAAGTCGAAGAGCCAGCTCCATAATTTAAAGGGAAAAAAATCAATTTTAACTATATTTAGTTTCTGTTTACAAGAAGAAGTATTTACTTTGCCTTACTAAATTATATTTGTCCAAGCCAAACATCATTACATGGCTTTGAATAACTCAGAAAACTATTTCCATAGCACTGACTGAATTAAGGTAATAATATCATCAGGACTTTAAATACTTTTTTTCCTCTATTGATATAGCTTTTTTATTCTGTCCTTGCTGAACTTTTTGGTCATTCTTTATTCAGGTCATGTCAAATAAGAGAGCAGAATGGACTGATGAGTAAAAGCACTCTAACAAGCAAGATAAGATGCTCCATCACTTTGTGATGAAATATTCAAACACATTGCCCACTGCTATCAACTTAGTCATGACTGATTTAAATGATACACTAAAAAATGTGCTTTAATCTTCCATATAATAAGTTTTGAAAAATTAAAACTGAAATCACAGTTTAAATAAAAGCTAGCAGACACTTCAGTTATCATTTACCTGACTGTGTGTCTTCTGCTGTTAAAGTGGCTGATTTTCTTAAAGAACTGAATACAGCTGCAAGTGTAATGCGGTTTATGATCTAGAGTCAATAATTTGTGAGCTGTTGAATATCTTGACGGATACTGATGTCATTACACTTTACATTTAAAAAGCTAATGTTCTTCCCAATTATTTTCCATCTGTGAAGAATCACAGAAAGGCTTGGATTGGAAAGGCTATTAAAGGTCATGTATTTTCAACTCCCTTGCCATGAGCTGGGACATTTTCCACTAGACCACACTGCTCAAGGCCTCATCCAACCTGGCCTTGAACAATTCCAAGGATGAGGCATCCACAGCTTGTCTGGCCAACGTCTTCTAGTGCCTCACCATTCTCATAATGAAGAATTTTTTCATTGTACCTAATCTAAATCTGCCATCTTTCAGTCTAAAGCCATAATCCCTTCTCCTATCACCACATGCCCTGTAAAAAATCCCTCTCCAGCTTTCTTGGAGGCCCCCTTTAGGTAATGGGAAGCTGTCAACACCTTGCCAACAAAACTGAAAAGAATATATATCCTTATCCTGTTCTCTACCACTTCAAGCATTATTCTTTAAAATTCACATGGCAGTACCTAGAATAAATACTGATTCAAAATACTATACATGACTTAGAATACTCTCTGCCACTTTTTTATTTTTCTGCAATATATACTAAGGACTCAGAATGACTTCTTTAGCACATGTTTAACAATGACAATAGAAAAATATGAGCTGAAAGAATGACAGCACATGGACAAAAGAACTACATACAGAACTGATTCTTCAAATAGCCTTTTTTCTCTATGAAGTATTTCTCTTTTAATGAGAATTTTTGACTCTTGTTTTTTCATTAATTCTTTTTCTCCCCAGCTATAGTGAAAACAGAAGTTAAATGTGAAATTCATTATGATCCTGGGAGAAACTGATAGATCTTGCCTGACAACTTATCAGTGAGCATGTTAGTTTTGCCAACCTCCATTTCATTTTTTTATTTAGTTGGATGATTGGAATAATTTTTTTAAAACATCAGTTTCTGGGGACAACAAAGGCAAACGATGAGAATTTATCTGCCTCCATTAGATCACTGGTATGCATATGTTCTTCCTTGATGCAAATTAAGAGTAGTCTTCAAGAATTAATCAAATGACAATCATTAACATTTATTCAAGCATGCGACTGTCAGACAGAAATTGGCAAGTTATGAGTGAATCCGATGAGTTTCATCTGCTCATTGATTTATTAAACTTTCATAGAAAGGACAACAAAATCTTCCTATACTAAGACCCACAAAGCTCAACACTGTCTTCCTTAGAAAATAACTCACAAACATTCATTTTGTACTTAGTAGAATATGTTTTTTCAAATACAAAAGGAGGAATTACAGCTCAACTATGAAAAGCCATTTCAGGAACCAATAAAAGCAAGGGCATTAAAACTAAAGGAATCCCACAGGTTTACAGAGCTTCTCACTCCTGTCTTTGCTAGCTAATCTAGGGTAGCATTGACTGAAAGTTGTTAACCCATAGCAATCACACTTACAAATGTGAATTTAACTGGAAGTCTCTTTCAGTTGTCTTTCTAATATTTAGAAATGCTGCCATGTAGTTAGCGTCCAAACCAGTAATGAATACAAACAGAGGAATCAAGGGCTGAATAGACAGGAGCTGCACCTGACTGATTCCTGAAGATGATATCCACAAATCCAAATTAAAACAGGCTGAGTGAAAAGGTTGGTCTCCCAATTTTTCAAGCAGCCCTGAACACATTAACTCCTCTTCAGATTTAAATTACAAAACCTGTTTCTATAACCTTGTCAGAAAGCTTTTGCACCTCTCCAATTATATGAGATTTAAAAAAAAAAAAAAGATACTACCTCTGCCTATAAACACTGCATCACTTCTAGTCCCAAATTATTACAATAATATTACTACCTAAAAATAGATTAAAACAACATTGTCAGAAAGTACATGACATTCTTTGCCTTGGCAATACCAGTTTGTTTGGTGATATGGGCTCCATTTTCCAAATCTTAAACACTGAAGTTGCTTAAAGCATGACTAGGAAAACACAGCTCTACAAACTCATATAACTTTGTGGATTTCACTTATATTTTCTGCCTGGGGGACAGTGACAGGCACACATCATCTTGTGAAAGGCATAAAAATAACAACACAAATTCTCCAAGTGTGCCTTTCTGAAAAATCCATTGTGGATTTGAAACAAGGGGTTTATTTTCTTATTTTATCTGACCGTCTGTTTCCTTTGTGTACTAAATGCTCAACTATACTTAAAATTGTGTTTTCAATTATGTGATTATGCATTTGTGTAGCCCCATTGAGCTCCATAGGATTACTCAAGCAGAGAAAAGTTTGCAGAATTACAGCTCAGGCTTGTCGATAAGGGTTTTTTCAGGGAAAAAAAATAGGCTTTGTTTCATGGTTAGTTCATTCATTGAGGAATATGTAGTTGCAAGTATTTGAGTTTTTTAATTACAGTACATTATACAATAGAAAAGATAATATTTCCCTAGGAACAGTGTTTATCTTCATTTTTTAATTTTACAAGGATAGAAATGTCACTGTCTGTATTACAAGAATGGCCCTTCTGAATTTGTTTCTGTTAATCATTGAACATTACTCTGAATCATAAAATGAAGTAAATAATGCATTAGAATAAATCCAAAGTTTCTCCAAACATAACACAGAAATGCATAATGATTTTACAATTGCTACAAAACCAAAAATAATTTCATTTTTAGGAACTGCATTTTTCTTCTCATGGAGAAAACGTACATTTTCACTGGAAAAAAACCAAGCCATCTTCTGTGATCAGTTTAAATTCAATCTTGTCTCTTTTAATTTGTGCCATTTTTTTAAACAGCTTTCCACAGAAGTTGTGATGTTGGTGGATGTCGCCACTGCCACTCTTAAGGAGCATCCGGTCCAAAAAAGGCTTCAGGTTCAGTGGTGGGACGCTGCCAAAGCGTAAGGACCTTTGATGGTCTTGTCACAGAAATCGTCTCCCCCTTCCTGAGTTTAAAGAGATGGTTTTTCCCCGTGTTGTAAACGTGCCTTTATGTTAATTCACCCTGTCCGTCACTGTACTCACCCTGCCCCTTCTGGAAAGTCCCCTGGAAAGACCTTTCTCACCGGACACCCCACTTGGTCTGGTTCCCTTTCCCCTCCCTCTCCCTCCTCAAGTGGTCCCCCCCAATCACCCCCCTCTTTCTACCCCCCCTGGTCCCTCTCCCCATTGGACCCGGTTGTAATCTCCTCCCCCTTTTTACCCCCGTACAAAATGTGGCGTAGGACGCTGTTACGGCATTCTCTGTCTCTGGACTCTTCGTGCAGTGGGCCCCTATTAAACCTCGGAACTTCACAGGGAAAACCTCTCCTACCTCTTTGTCTCCATCTTTTACTCCGCCTGCGGGGTTCTCGAGCGCGTGTGTGCCTGCACCCACCGAGCAGGAGTGCTTGGTGCGTGTGCCGGGGTTTGCGGCCCCCCGAGAGCGGCTCTGCGAGGGACGCTCCTTGGAAGGTCGCAGTGCACCTTGGGCTCGTCCCCCCTTGCTCTGTTCTGCCTGAAGACAAGGTGCAAAGCAGCAAGAAGTCAGTCAAATAATGATCTGACAAAGGATTATATCACTTACATTATTTTCTAATTTACTGATGAAACACAATTATGAAGAACAAAGAAAAAGTGACTATATCATAAATATGAGCAATAAGAATATGCTGAAACGAAAACACCAGAATACATTCATTCCCTCAAACTACTTTGGGAAGCTAGGTAAATCTTTAACCAGATAATTTTGTCCAAATCCTGTTTCAAGATAAACTCATATCCTACCTTCTTTTCATGCAACTAGGGTAATTTGATCTTGATAAAGAAGCATGAGAATTTCTTTGAACTGAGTTCTGTCCCCAGATATTAGCAATAATGCTTTTGTGTTCCCATGCTTTTTGATCTGCTACTTGCAGGTTTATATATCTATTTTCCAGCATGAACTCCAACTAAATTGACTGTCCTGGTATTGTTAAAATCTGCTACAAATAGTTCATCATGCTGGAAATTACACTCATACCCATAAAGGAAGCATATATTAAAAGTGGGAAGAACTTGCCTTGCAGCTGAAACACTGGGCTAAAACTCAGAATATTTGTGTTCATTCCTGGCTCTGACAGATAAATTCTGAGTAATTTAATCTTTCTGAGGCTGAGGTCCCCAAGTGTAATACATCCATTTATAGTTCTTACCTGGAAAATAAAGTTCCTTAACTCCAGATTTGCTCCTTACTTTCTATACGTACAAAAAATTTTAGACCACATTCTTGTTTGGTCTATTCAGATACCACCATAAGAAAAGAAAGTATTTTTGTTCTCAGAAACAACATATAACAATCTTGTTTTCTTTACCTTTCACATGACCTGACATTTTAGGCACTAGATAAAATACTTTCTTCTCTGAAGTTAATGTTAAGCTACTCTTTTCTTCAGCAGAGTGCATTATTTCACTGATCGTATTTGCAAAAGATCAGTCAACTGGATTTTTCATGTTTTTCTCTTCTCATCTTAATCTGCCTGCAGTAGCCATAGCACTGCTATTTCTGCATCAGGAGTTTGGACTTGCTGCTGCTTGCACTGAGCCAAGTCTCTGAAGTAGCCCAGTGGGAACAAAACAAATCCATTGTCAAATTCAAGCTACAAAACTAATGATGAATTGTTATTAAGAGCTATGTGCAGACACACCAACAAGAAAAACCCAACTCCATTTTCAGACTGATTTAAAGAATTATCAATAATTAGGGTAGTCTTGATATGCATAATTCACTTTATCAATTAAAACAAAAGTCAGAATCATTGTATCTGAGCATGATCATTAAGTGACAGTGGTCCTCAGACTCAGACAATATCATCTTCTCTGAATATGCCTCTAAGGTGATTAGGGCCTTATTGGACTGTATAATCCAGACATTAAGGCCCTGTACTGGCACTTAGCCAAACATTTTCTTTTCAGAAAAGCAGCCTGGTAATCAAGCACCCAGTTTAAAATTTTCAGGTGTCAATCTAGTCAGATGACGTACACAGAAAACAGTTCAACTATACAACAGCCTTTACTTAACATTTCTGAAGACCCACGTGTTCTAGATACATTTGCAGAGGCTTTTAATTGGGAAAGTACATAGAACAGAACTGCCAATGCACAGGCTATCAGAATCTGATCATTACAGTTCAAAGAAATCATTTTCCATAAAAGAAAAACGAAGTCAATGTTTACTTCACAACTGGCTCTTGAATTCTAGAGTTTCATGACAGATGTAAAGTTCACGTTATCTCTGTGACTGACTTTCAAATTAGAGTCTGTAACTCTTTCACTCATACGTAATTAAACAAGCCACCTATGGGACTTGTTAGTAAATGCTGCTCTCAACAACATCCACTATAAGGAAGACTACTTATTTTTAACACATGAATGTTAATGGTGTGTCTGTAAGTCTTACATATGTTAGTGAAAGGTTAAAGGTAGATCTCACTGCATGGAGAAATGCAATCAATTGCAGGAAGGTGCCAGTGTCTGACATTAACACAAAACACAACAGTGAGTGAACTTGGACTGTCCCCAAATTCACGCCAGTGTACTGTCATAGAATATTCCAGAGATCTGCTGAAGAGCATGAAACTTCAAATCTACAGGAAAAGCACCAGTACAGATTATTTTTCACAGTTTCCAACTGATTGGAACCCCCATTAGAAAAGGTCAGGCTTAATTTGCCCCATTGCATTCAGAAAGCCTGAGCTCCATCATAGTTCAGGTAAGACCAAAAAAATGCTGTTTAAGTCACTCAGGAAGAAATTATTCCATTATATCATACATACAAAATATGTACTCAAGGGCATGTGGTATTATTGCATAGCTACTAAATGTTAAGAGCATGTAATAAATGTTGTTCCTAGGTCATGAAAAGAAGTAGATATTTGGAAAGTAAGACAGGTATTTTTGAGCTTATATGACAGAGGAAAGCCTAGCAAAACTTAACAATAGGTATTAGTACTGCAGTTGTCATATCAGGATTTTGAATTTTTTAATATCCATTTTAAGTATTTCAGAGCTATTTTGTAAAATCCCTGTTACATAATTAGCTTTAAAAATTACTCAAGTTAGCATTTTGTCTGTACGGCATAATTGGAAGACAGAAGTTTAAAATAATGCTGCCTATTCTTTACACAATTGAAAAGCTGTGCCAATATTATCTTTGTTGCAGCAGCAGCTGCTTGCAAATGCCTTTAGAACTGATCTGGGTGTCTCTGTCACGTGCTAATGGAATCAGGCACATGCTTTAATAGTGTGTGTTCAATGCACACAGTTCCTAGGTGATCCTACCACAGCAGCTAAATTCCTAGCAGCTGAGTGTGCAATTACAGCGTAACCATACCTGCATAGAATTTTTTTTCTTCCCCAACCATCTTGCCCTGGAATCCATATTGCCAGGAAGTTCCACAGGCTGCAACTCTCACTGCTGCAAAATCTCTGACTGACATGGGCATGAGAAGCCCAGAGTGGAGTCACAAGGAACCATCTGACCTGTGTTATGGCAGCAGAACGAAGGGAAGGCTCTGAGGGCTGCTCTAAGGAATAGCACTTACAGTATTCACTTACAGTGAATTCCAGCATAAAGCAATCTAAGCAGTTCTTCTTTTTGATATGTATTGCCACTAATTAATTGACTTTGGTCTACTTACTCCTTGCAAGTGGAAAACAACAAGGTAGACAAAATGACACTGAAAATGAACTGAGGTATTAAATGCGTACTAACTTGCAGAGCATAGGTATGTCTATCTAGGATTTGACAGAAATTGTTTCAAATTCTATCAAGTATATGTTTTTTATTCACAGACAGTCCTTTTAAAAATGTACTCATCTAAAAATAACATTTTTTAAAAATGAAATCTATTGTCCAACAAAAGCTAAGACAAGTAGAAAAATTCTTGTCATTCCGGACTGGCAGAATGAGAGCAAAGTGAAAACTGGGACATGGGAATAAATCAGGTAGTCATTATTTTAAATAAATGCTGATCTGGTTAAAGAAAGTATTGAAGGTAAATTAGGAGTGAGACTTGATGTCTCCTGTATGTGTGGTCATCCCGTTAGCACCAGCAGAAGTTTCATTCAGAACGTGTTTCTGAATGGATTCTTATTTTCATGGGAATAGCAACAAAGAATAAATGGTATTGCTCCAGATCAACAGTCCTTCAAAATGTACCATTTTGCTGTCCACCATATTTAAAGCATCATGCTCCGCTACAAGGAAATTATTCTCCTGAAAGAGCACAGCATTTTTCAAATATATATTTTCAGCTGACCCAAGAGCAAAACAATCACAGTATGGTAGCTGAAGTATAAAAGTACCAGCAGTTTTCTGGAAGTAATGACTCCACATGACAACCCCCCAGACTACACTGCAAAATTGATGACCTAAAACAAGAGTATAATGAAAACTCTTTTGCTTATGATCTAAAGATTGAGTTTTAACACATTTTACCTGGATATAGTCTAACAAATAGGATATATTCCTTGGAAATTAAATAAGACTTGTGGACAACATTACAAAAAGTGCTGAGAGGGAATATTAAAAAAAAAAAAAACCACAAAGAAGCCAACAGAAATAGTCACCTACCTCAGGTAAATCAGTGGAATTCAGATGTCCAGTCTGCTTTAGTGATCTTGAAAATCCTGTTAGGTACCTCTAAGAATCTAAGTGTCTTTGAAAACATCCCTCTGTGCCTAATATTATTGGAATCACTGGACTTGAAAGGCTGAAGGGACTCACCCTCGTCTGCAATATACAGCTGTGCAATTCAAGCAGAATTCGTAAGATTCACCAGTACAGATGCCCAATCAAATATCCTTCCACCATCAAGTGGAAGATAGACACTCATCATAAAATCTCCCATAAAGGATAAAGCACTCTCTGGAAATACCTTTCTCAGACTTGGTATAAATTTGCCTCTGGAAGACACCTAGAGGCAGTTTAAATGGCTAGACACATAATTCATACCTGCAGTCTAGGAACAGAACGGAGAATACTTTTTACTGATGATTTTAGAAAGTCTTTTGTTGAGCTTCTGCTCTGCCCAAACACTAATTAGGTTCACGTTTTAACCTGTATGATTGTGATGACTGTTTCATTAGGGAAAAAAAAAAAAGCAGCCTACAGGTAAGTTCCACACACCAATTTTTTCTACATCCTTGCGCGTGAGTTCCCAGTAAAATGCAACAGACTCACTAAATTACTCAGCAAATGTACCAGGTCAAGTAAAGGCACAAAGATGCAACCATGCTGCAATCTGCATGGTTATTTCGAGACTCCTTTGAACACAGAGGCAGTAAAGCGGTCTCACTTCTCTCCTACTTGAAGATTGCACACTCAGCAAAGCTGGCCAGTGCACTGCCATGGGAGACTGCAAGACTTGAATTACTTAAATTTGACAATACATTCATGAAATAAAAATAAAAATGAGGCCTGTTTATTTGACAAAGGGGAAAATTTCAGAGTTCACTGGGTGAAAAGAATTTCATGGGAATTCTCTGAAATACTGATGGATGGGAAGAACATGAAATTTTGAGGTATGACAGGCCAGGGACAGTAGGGATATAAGCAGGAAGAAATGAAGCGAATTTGTGAATTGGCTTTGAGGAAATGGCGGAGATAATAAGGACACAACAGCAATAAGAAATACAATTGCTCCCTATGTTGTCAAGTTAGGGAACAATTCATCCTGAAGGTACAAAATGTAGGAGGAACAGAAAGAACAGGTATCCTATTCTCACTCTTCCCACACTTTCCATAAAATCGTATTTATTTACTATCTACCTATTAATGGAGACACCTTTAGTAGCCATTTGATTTCATTTCACTAAGTTTTGTTCTGCTTTTAACCTTAGAAACGTGAGCAACCTGCAAGCAGAATAGTCAGTCCCCTGAACTACCCCACTTATTTTGTTATCAATTATCATTACAATAACTGTACGGCATTTTTCTGAAAAAATAATTTTATGTGGCATGAGCAACATTTATATCAAGATAAACATTTGAATTTTAAGAAAAATCCATCAGCATTTATTTCCAGTCACGTATAGCCTAGTTCAACCTCTTATAAACTGTGTAGTGTCCATCAATTCAAATATCTGAACAGAAGTATATTATTCATCACTTATCTTTCAGGTTTATTGAGACAGACCAGGAATAATGGAAGGAAAAGATTTCTAATGCAAGTTTCTTGAGTATGTGGATTAGGACTTTTTATGTTCACAAAGAAACTCAGAAAAACTTTTGATCTGAGAGACTGTGAATGCTAATGATCAGAAAGAATGTCATGGAGGATTTGTTTATATTTTTAAAACTGTACATAAAAATTATTTATAAAGGAAACAAAATGCAGGCAAGAAATGAAAGACATTCTTTGATAAATTAAAAATGTTTGCTTTCTCCTATAATGTAAGAAAGCTAGATGTAAGAGAAGTATATTGTGTGTATGTTCAAAGACTTAACAGCATGAGGTATAGAAGTATTTCAAATGGGAACAGCTCAGAAAATAGTATAGGTCTTGAAATTAAATCATCTTCATAAATAAATCATCAAATAAAGGTAAAATGACAAATTGGTATTAGTCTAATACAAATTTAGCTGAAGTATTAATAACTTCTTTTTTCCCCCCTCAGAGGGAAACTTGTTATAAAACTGGAGTTCAGATAAATGTGCTCAGGTCTGAGTATTTTTGGTGCAGTTCTTGATGTCTTTTGGTCACTCATAAGAATTTAGTGATGTCAAGCCCATTGTTAAGATGTCAAACTACAGAGCACATATTTTGATGTATCCTTGAAATCTGCCCTACTATTTCTGAAAGTACAGGTGCCATAGTTCTCTTACATATTCGGCATTGCATCAATGTCCTCAGGAAAAGTTCCCCCCTAGTTCCCCCTGCTCCTTGATATGGACCCATACTCTTAGTGGCAGCTGTACATTTCTTCATGTCTGAAGGACCATGTGCCAACTTACAGTTTTCTGTAAAAGCCTGGTAGGCCTAATACACATGAAGGAAAAGAGGCCCCCTTTGTACAACTGTCTGAAGGCTTCACAGGAATTTTCCTATGAAAGACAGATGAACCTCAGAATATAGGGCATAGTATTCAGAGCAATATCTCAACATAAAAAAGTCGTAAGAATGAGGAAAATCCCAGCTCCCTAGTTCTTAGCAGAAGATAATCCTCCCCACAGTGCCCTGTTAGAAGAAAATTTCACACCATTTGTCTTTTTAGCGTACTTCATAGCAGATTTTTTTTTCACATTCATAAAACTCCTGTGACCCTTTTTGCCCCCACTGTCAGGCTTCTAATCATTTGTACTGAAATAATCCTAATTAGATGGTGAGATTTGCAGAGTGTGGACCTTGTCTAATTGTTTGTTTTATAACACTGTGAGTGTACAGTACTTACACTAATATTAAACTGCATCTTGTCCTGTGTTTTATGATGCTTGTTACAGAGAAACAGACATCTTGTTTTCAGCCTCCTTTCTAAATTAAACAAGGCTTATAAGATCAAGGCTATGCTTATCTCCATGTATGTTTGTACTATCAAAATTTCAGATCACTCTGTCCATGTTAACTACATTTACATTCTCCCAAAATGGGAGTAAGCTTAGAGATAATAAATACCTACCATGCTTCATGAAAGTAAGTGTGTTGAAGATATTATTTCCCTGAGAATAAAACCTGCAGTACATGCTCAATACTTTTGAGATATTATAAAACAACAGATAGGCACACTATTTACCACTCAAATCTGTGGGAAGAACATCAGTCAGAGCTCGCATCTTTCATTTGCAAGAATCAAACCTGTGTCACACAGCTATAGAAAAACAGCCTCACCTGTTGTGATACCCATAAAGCCATTTAAGAACTCATAAGCAGATCTAGTGAGTCATGCCAAAGGTATACTTTATCAGGCAACCCATTACTGGCTGTGGTTAACAGCAGGCATGCAGTGAAAAGCAGAGCAGGGGAGATGCACTGCGCTATTTCCCTGGAGTACTGCTTCCCACAATGTATGGATCACGGACACCCTGAGCTTGGCTTTATGTCTGCGTGCTTAATAGCTCTGCCCCCTTACAAGGATTTTTTCAATTGATTTTGGCACTTCTGTAGACATCTGGCATCCCTAACTTTCCACAGCATTGAAGTTCCACATCTTATCTACATGCTTCACAAAGAATTGACTCTTTTTCTCCCCTTGTAGTGCCAGCTGCTAGTTTCACATGATACTCGCTGGAGTTGGTTTTTTTTTAAGAAAACAGCTCTACCTTCGTTATACACAATTTACGACCTGCTATTCTAATGACCTTGGTCATATTCTCTCTCAGTTGCTTCTTTCTCAACTGTTGAGCAAAGATTTAAAACCAATTAAAAAGCCATTGGAGCTTCAGTGACTTCAGTGGCCTTAGGATCATTTTCAAAAGAGGTACATGGTACACAGTACACTAAGCATGTGACTGACTACCCTCTGTGCCAAAACCCAACCACTACCTCATGAGACATTTTCAATATTCTACATTATATTTCTGTAAAAAAATATGGACATATTTCTGACATTTTTACATCTTGAATTGGTATCAATATGTTAGAGATAATTCAAGTTTCAGATTTGAAAATAATGGTACAAACATTGCAATAAAACTATTTTTACCCAATTAAAAGAGGCTTTTAATACTTACTACTTGAAGAACAGAAAGGAAAAACAAAGAGCAAACATCTTTTACATTTTCATCATAAAATGTAAAGAAAGCAGTATGATAAACAGAACAGTGGGGATGGGGTGGCTTAGCACTATTTTCAGGCTAAGTTCCAAGTCATTTCTATAATCAAATTTCAAACCAAGTACATGTTTGGCTCATTTCCTCTGGATCTGAAAAAAGTACAGGAAAGTCAAGGGCTTATTTTTTTCATTTTCACTTTGTTGAAAGCATTCTTGCTTTTCATGCCGTTTTCAGATCAGATCAATTGTTTTATTTTTCTAAAATGCCAAAAACAGCATAGCTAGAAGGAAACTTATGCAGGAAAAAGTGAGCTGTTGCTTCTCTACTTATTGAACAACATTACTTGCTTTCTTCATGTGTTCTATTAGTTCTAGTAGATCCCATGCTCTCTAAAGCTTTATTCCAGAAAGGAAAAACTTCAGGAATTTTGGCAAAGATGTCAGGATGCACTACACAACTATTCTTTGCACAACTCAAGGGGTTTGGCATTCCTTTGTAACATACCTCTTAAACATGTGTGTTCTACAGTTTGTCTTATATCAAAAAATACTTCTTAATGTAATGCAAAAAGACATTTAAAAAACAGTATCAGAACCTATGAATCACTTAGCTTGGAAATAAATTACAGTATTCCTGCAGAGTAGCAGAAATAGAAAACCTACTTTAGAATGCCAAGGCCAAACACACAATACTCTACAGGCATGATGCTTGCTATGCCCTTTACTGGCAGATTGATTTTCATGTTCTGACTAAACCAACATTTAGCAACATTACATTGCTAGTTGGACAGCAATGACAACCCAATTAGAAAGCACAGTCAATGAACAGGTCAGGCAGCCAGGGTCCAGATATCCTAAGCAAGACTAGGCCTTTTGGTTTGTACAACTTTCGGTTGACCCTTTTCTCATCATAAGTGACCCACCATAGAAACATGTCAAAATGTTGTGAAGAAACAAAACAGAAAATAAACTGTGGCTTATCCAAATTAGCAAACAGCTTAAAGAAACTTTCTAAGGAATTGTCAGCATAGGAAAGAAAAAAAATGGGTAAGAGGTTGAGATTTCTGATTTCCCCATAAATACATGCACTGTACCAGTTGTTGGCTTCAGGGAAATGTTTTGGGTAGCCTATGCTAATCAGACGTATCTTTTGATAGCTTACAACCACCAAACCTAGAAAATGGTATGGCTGTAAATTTTAGCCAAATTAGTTTTCCATATAAACACAGACAATCTTGAATTTTGGCTTTATCTCACTTGAAACAGATATATATAGATAGATATATAAAAACAGATAGATAGATATAGCTATATGTGTGTGTGTGTGTAATTATAATATACAAATAATTCCATATGGATGTGAGGTTATGAAGCCTGAAAGCAGGTAGTTAGAGATTTCTCAACATATGACATATACAAAGCAGATGAAGGTATGGATCAGGAAGGAAACTACAAAAATTGCTGTGCTTTTAAACTTAAAGAGGTAGGGGGTTTTTGATCAAACTGAGGGTTAAACTCTGAAGGCACAGTATTAGCAGTAGGGTTATGAAATCTAGTGTTCATCACATATGAAGCACATGTCTTTGGAGATAAAGTTATCACCCTTTCCAAATAAACAAGAAGGCCCCCTTGGACTTTCAAAAGGGCCAAGATCTTTCCTGAAGTCTACTGATCTATTTTTTACTCAAGATAGATCTCTCTGTGATAGACTAGTGTGGGTTTTATTATCATAAATACAGCTTTTCAACATCCCTGTTATCTTCATTAAAAACACCTTGGCTGTACCTTTTTGCAAAATCCTCATGTTCAGAAATGCCTGCCCTTTTATGTTCCATCAAAGATGTTTCTTCTAGAATTATCTAATTTCATCTTTTAGTTTAATCTTGAACCTAGGTAGACTTTATGTTCTACATGAGCAAGAACAGTTCTCAACTTTTATTCTGTCATATGTCCTCCATTTCCAACTCCCATGGTTGACTAGTTGTGTCTTTGCTACGCTGCAGGCTTTTTAAGAGATGGACTTATTTACCTCTAATATCCATGCTGATTTAATGGTTTTACCTAAATAGCAAATTGAAACAGTAACAGCATGTATTACTGCTCATTAAGCTGCTTTCAAAATTGTGTCAGTGATTTTTTTGTTGCATAAGAAGCAATGTCAGGATGCCATTACAAAATCTAGGAACAGCATTAACTGAAACAGCACAAATGTATTGCAGGTATGTGCCTGATGCTGTTTTCTGAAATGCAGTGTAGGCACATCTGAAATCTGCTTGCTCACACTACAGAAACTACTTATTAGCATCTGTATATAACACATCATCACCACAGGGAAAGCTAGTTTAAAATAATAAATGTCAAGACATAATTAACTTAAAGGTCAGGTTTAATTACAGTTGTTGAAACTGAAATATACTAATTACCATTACTATGTCAGAAATTTTTTTAAAACTATTTGAAATGTTTGTTGGTGCCTATACTTTTCTGTAATTGACATATATTTTTCATGATCGAGATGTTTCAATGAGCATTTTCTCACTAACTTTGAAGCAGAAGGAGAACAAAACAGAAAACCAATGAACAAAGCACCACCACAAAGCTCAACAAAACCTGTCCTCTGCATTACAATATTATTAATTACTTTCTTGTAATTGGCACTTCAGATAATTATTTAGATAATGGAATTATTAGGAGAGTCTGGTGCATGGATGAAACAGGTTTAACTGTGTGCTCTGAGCTTTAATGACAAAACAAATCAATAAGTGAAACAGACTGGTGAGAAAATAATTCAATAACTGAAAATTCTGCTCTACTTGTAGGCTTTTCCAAGGATTCTACTGGGAATAGTTATTGACTCACGTAAGTATTTTAGTTCTCTCTTTCCCCAAGGTACAGAAAGTTTGAATGCTGTGATTTCATTTTCTCTTCTGTTACCTAGTGCTTATTCTCCCCACCATAGTCAGTTTACCTTTTCCTATACTTTTAGCAGAGTGATAGACAATTTTTTTTCCCTGAAGAAGCCATTCCCAGCTAGCTAGAATGCAGCAGACAAAAGGTTAATCTTTGAACATAAAGTTCATTTCCCTACAACAACACAGATTTTAGCCACTCTGTAGCACCCGTGCAAAAATTCAGAAGTCTAAAAGTGAATATAGCGGGTGACTCTGGAGGGAAATATTACTAGATGATGAAAACAGGCCATCAAATGCACTAATAAAAGAGACACACTCGTTTATTAAATTTAATTTCATTAAATTTCATTTTTTATCCGTGCTGCTAAGGGTGTCAGTGCCCTCCAAAGTGCACTAATCACCTGAAATCAGCAGGAAATATTTCTGTTTCTGGAGGTAATACTTCTGTTTGGTAAGTGGACAACTCCCTTCCCCTTTCCCCCTCCTCTTTCAGAAGCCCCAGTACTTGGTACTTCACAGAGAACACCAGAAGAGAGCTCAAAAGTCTGAATACAAGGGACACATACATCAACTGAAATGATGAAGGACAGTTTCAGGTACACAACATGAGTGTAGCAGGGAAGTGGCTGGCAGTTCAGAAACCATCAAAAAAACAGCCTAGACTGGGCTACTGCAATGCATCTCAATAAATGGGAAAGGACAGCATTTAATTAAAGCGTACCTGCCTCCCAGGTACTGATGACATTGAAACCAGCGTGGACAGAAGGCATTAAAGCTGGCATAACCAAAAAATTCTCTTATTTAAGATTTACAGCTGTTAGAGAAAAGTGAAAATTTATTAAAGGCTTCCATTCAGCAGAATGTATCATTAGTATTCAAACTGATAGCAGCACTGATTTAAATTTAATAATCCGAGTGGAGATATGCATCAAAAAGAGAATTCTTTTAAAATATGTCTAATAGCAATAACTGACTTCTTTTTTACAGCCTGCCTGTGAAAAATGCCAGGTATCAAAGAATAAGACATCAAATGTTAATTTCAGTGTGTTCTTCCAGTTGAAACTCACATTAAAATAATATACTTGGTGCGAATGAAGTAGCACAGGCTGTACCTGCTTGTACCTTCCTTGAGGAAGATTTGAAACATCGAGGCCCAGAAAAAGCAGGAGTCTGCCCTTACAGAAGGGAGCCAGGAGGTTGCAGGAGTGCAGGTGCCCTGGCACTGGCAGTGGGGGCTCTAGAAGTGGCCTCGGTGATTGCAGTCACTGGCCCTGGTGCAAGACACAGCTGAGCCCTGCAGCCACGGGCGCGGGACCTCCAGAAAATCTATCTAAGAAAGGGCAAAACTCTGTCCAGGGAAGAGGAGCAAGTTAAAAACAAGTGCGAGAAACAGCTCTGTGAACACCAAGGACAGAGGAGGAGGAGGGGGAGGAGCTGCTCCCAGTGCTGGATCAGGGATTCTCCTGCAGCTCATGGACGAGACCACAGAAAAGCAAGTGTTTTCCAGTAGGCAGTGGAGAAAAGCACATCAGAGCAGATATCCAGATGTCCCCACTGCAGACCAGGAGACCCCAACCAAGAGCAGCTGGATATTCCTTAAAGGAATAGCAGCCTCTGGACAACTCATACTGAAACAAGTTTTCCTGAGAGAAGCAGCAGCCCATGGGAAGAGCACACAGTGGAGCAAGGGAAAAGTGTGAGGAGGAAAGAACAGCAGAGAAGTGCTTCAGGCTGCCTCACCCATTCCCCATCTCCCTGCAAAGCTCGGTAGGTGGGGGAGACAGACAAGTCAGAAAGGAAGGAGTGACGCTGAGCATGGGGAAAAGGGTTGGAGGCTTGAGGGGAAGGTGCTTTAGGTTTTGTTTCTCACTATCCAACTCTAACTAGCAAGAATTATAGCAATTTTTTCCACAGTCAAGACACTCTTGCCTCTGATGGCAATTGGACTTCCCCTCCTGATCTCAGCCCATAAGCTTTTTTTACCCTATTTCCTTCCCATGTCCTGTTTACAAGACGCGAGAGTGGCTGTGGGTACTTGGCAGCTGGCCAAGATCAACCAATTCTTGTACTTTTATGGAGAACACATCTTCTGAAGTGGTATGTGGGTATCCCATATGGGAATTATGCTGAGGAAAGTGCATGTAACACAGAAAGATAATCTGTAACCTAAGTCCCATTTTTTATTTAGTATTATTACCATGCCATATTGCATTCTATCCTTGCTTTAATTAATTTTATGAAGTTACTGCTATGCTTTCAATTTGTATGGCTGAGGTTCCATATTTTAGGTAACATCCTCCCCTCATTCTCAGTATTAAAGGAACTTTTTATACATCATTCTTTCATACCTCAGCTCTCAGTAACATGGGATTCAGGAATAGCTCACATAAAGCTAAGGTGACAACACCGTTCACCTGTTTTTCTGTTAATATTTACTAGGGATGGCAAAGAACTCTCCAAAAGTAACAGTCATTGCTATACCATCTTGCAGGTGAACAAGGGAACAGAAAATTTGTTCAGATTAAAAAATAAACATGAAAATTAAGGCAAAGTGCAAGTTTCACAAATTAAAGAGGCTGGAGTAAAAACGTTGTATTCATTATAAGAACAAGTATAAAGTAACTACCCAGTGCACAGTTTACATCATGGGTGTAGAACAAACAAAATTGTCTACAAATTCCTTACCCTTTTAATGATTTTTTAAATTGCAGATTAATAGGCTGTTCAACTTTACAGGTTGGTAATTTGTCACTGTGATCTGCTTTTTAAAAGTTGAACAAGAAAACAACACTGGAATTCTTCAAATATATTGTTGGCAAGAAGCGAGGCTAGGGTGTTTAAATGGGACCAGGTGCCTTAAATGTCCCACAGCCTTCTTTTGCAGGAAGGAAGGCACCAGCTCTGCACTGGCACTGTCACAACAGGGGATCAATATCAAGATACCCCTTTGTCTCTCCTGGCTCAGCAGGGGTGAGCACAGCCGGAGTCTGAAGGAGGGAGGTTTTCACAGGAGTCGGGCAGCTGCACACAGCAACCGGGGCACACCTGACACGGCCTGAAGTGGGGAGTGCGTGTGTGATGTGGCAGAGTCACTGCCCCTTCCCTCAGAGAGGTGTTAAGAAAGAAAACGAAAAACAAACCCACCACCGTATTTTACTTCTTTATTTTTTGAAAGTTATTCACATGAACTACTCTTAAGACAGGTATATCAGAAAAACAGGTTTTGAAAATGTACACTGATTTCATTTTTTAAATTTCAGTTTTAAAAAGTCATTTTGGTTTCATCCAATTTCATACTTCATATTTCATATTTTCTTCCAATTGATGCATTCTCAGCAGATCAGAAGTTTTAATTTTTATTACAGATGAGAATAATTTGTTGCATTCTTCACAAAAACTTGATAAACACAAAAAATCATTTTTGCTTACTCATGTATCAAATATAGAGATTCAGATTCTTCACCAGTATTTATTCTATAATAAAATACTACACAGCAGCTCTGGAGGTGCTCATACTATTCCATGTATATGTCTCAGCTGACAAATCACAAATTTTCCACGTGGTCTTTGAACTAAAAAGCTCATTATTTTATACGAACTAGACATTGAAAGCTGAGGCATTGTTCAGGAGATAATGGGTGATGTTACACTGGGAAAAGCAAGTGCTTAAAGAACACATGCGAAGAATACATGGGGAATGCAATCATTCTACCTAATAGTATCAAATTTTTAAAGTTATTGAAAATGTTCCTCACAGTAGCAGATCTCAACGTCGCACAATTCAGAGCTTCTCAGCCAGACTCCACACCATGATATGAGAAGGTTCTTCTTTACATCCAAGGAAGATCCACCTTGATTGACTCTGAATCAATTATGGGCTAAAAATATTGGACTGTATTTGAATTAGTAAGTTGTTTTTTAGAAAAAATTGTCACTGGAAAAATTTTCTTATTCTCCATAAACTTAAAAAACCCATAAAGCAAAACTACGGGAATGAAACTGTGGTGCTCTGACTAAACTTCGCTTTGTAGAACTGTAATTAGTTCACATTCAACTATGCATCATGTTCCAGGCACAACTACATACGTCTTTCTTTAGTAAAATTCATTTAAAGAAAAAAATTGTGAAGGTGGAAGTATAGTGTTCATAATAAGTAAGCCTATGGAGTTCGCCATACTAATTGCTATGGCTTTTTCACAAATCTTTGTCAGCCTTTCATAAAATACTACTGCGTAATTTTTACCTTTTCTTAAATTCCCAAAGCTGATGGAATCAATAAGAATCTCATCTTTTCTTGAAAAAAAAAATATTGTTCATGACTAACCAGCACAGCTGTAGAGGAAAATCCTCCTTTAACACCCCAGAAATTATAAGATAAATAAATAGAATCAAGCATGTAAAGTCCCAAGATTTTCATGCCATATGTGTGATTACTAAATGAGTGACATCAGTGATACCAAAGCAGGGAATTTTTCTTTTATAAGATCAGAAATACTTAAATGCTCACTTTATTTAAAAGCATAAAAAGAAGAAGTCATATTAAGAAAAACATTTCCTAGAACTGGGGCAGGTGAAGATACCCACAGTTTTATAGTACTGCCAAATTAATAATAATGGGATGCCCAATATGAGTGCATACCTCTGCTGCATGCACATACAAATTCAATAAATCCTCTTCTGGACACATCAGGACGGGATGTAATCTGCTTACCCTTGGCACTCACTGATGTTTGATGAGTAACATAAATACAAGCAAGATATATGCCATCTGAAGTTCACTGAAGACGAAAACTATTTTTATTATTTTTTTATTATTATTAATGTTGTTAGTTAATATTAATATTAGAATCCTGAGTTTAAGGAATCTTGCATTTCTGCACTGGAAAAGTTTGAAACTTATGAAAGACTGTAAACAAACCAACCCAAAAAACAACCTTCTTTGAATTATTGGTTGCAACTCAAATTTTAAGATAATAGATATAGGAACACAGAGCCAGATTCATCAGAGCTTTATTGACTCATTAATGTAGCCCTGAATAAATGAGATTTTGTGTGTAGATTTAGTTCAAACGATAATTGCTAGGATCAACAGTGTGATACGTATTTAAACCTGGGACTACTGCCACTGAATAAATGAAGGAATCATTACTAGTTAATCTTTGTAGGACATTGTGTTCCTGGTTGGACCACAAAGTATCAGCAATAATTTCTGCAATGACTGGAAAAAACTCCATCATTTACAACCATTGGAAGGTTTTACCATTTTGCTGAGCCAGAAATGGAGCAGAACTTTTGAAAGATTTCCTGAGCATGCTATAGCTAGAAACAACAGCAGATTGCCCAAGTGCTTTAACATGTTCCTATGATGTAGACAACAAACTCAGTATTTTTATAATTATGTGTGGTTTATGGATTATTTCCATTCCTTTCACTGTCAATCCCTAGAGAAATTATCTGAAGGTTCTGATACAGGAACTGGTTTCTTTGGGTTGGAAACAATAGTCACAATCTAAAAGAATTTTTAAAACCCTCTGCTCTGGAATACTTTTCAAAACACAAGCTAACTAGATTATAAAAGTTTTGGCGCTATATAATTTAATCCTAATTTTGGATAGCACTCTGTTGTAGACAGCTGCAATCTGGAGTATCCAACCTCAAGATAACAAAAATAATCTGATTAAATAAGTATTTTCTGAAAAACAGATTTTACTAGAGCTTGAAAACTAAAAGAAAATTGGAATAAAATAGCAGATCACTTGCACATCAGGTTGGAATGATAGAAGTTCTTTGGTCCAGACTAGATTTTCTGATGTGAGGCAGAGATACCTCCCCTGATTCAGGCCAGAGATGTGAGAGCTATTTCCTGTCCTTCTCTGTCTGAGGTGATTCAATTTCTGTTATTGGCATGACTCCACTCTTTACGAAGAATTTATTGCTCATGAACTCTGGCTGCCCAGATGCCACATTACTTTCTCTCCACTAAGCTACAGAAGCTTTCTTTCCCCTTTTTTCCATAGCAAATGAAATGCTGTTATAAAATATAAAGACTTTGATTTAGACTGAGTTCACAGTGAGAAAACATTTATTATCTAGACCCAAGAAAATTAGTATAAACAAATTACAAAATATAAAATACTTATTATACTTTAATCAAAGTTATAAATTATCTACATTAAAACAACCTCTGTGGAATATTTATCTTCAGGTGGTCACTACTTATATTTCACTGAGACGAACAAAGAGGTTCAGCCATCCTTAGATGACCATTCTCAGAAAGTCATTCTTTTAGTCAACCAAAGTTATTTTTAGAATTGCAAACCTCATTACAAAATTTTAGTTTTTACAACTTTAAAATGATTATTAAATTAGTGAAGTCAGTAGCTGACCTGCAGAACACTGACTGCACACTTGATCACAAAAGGGACTTTACAACAGTAGTTTCACCTTTCATAATAGCTACTTTAGGTGACAGTAATTTTTAGGTAAACATAGAATGTTCAAACAGCTCAAACCTATGAACACTTTTACATTCCAAAGCAATGAGAGATATTTGAACTTGAACTCTAAAATAAATAGAAATATACAGAGAAGACAAAGTAGAAAAGAATGGATTTTACTGCACTATTCCAGAAAAAAAAGACCATTTAGATCATTTTCTTATGACAATCAGGCAAAAATTATGTGAAGAAGGAAGAGAGACAAAAAACCAACCCTGAGCATTGAAATAAAAAGCCATAAATAAGTGAAAATTTCTTATTCTAAATACACTTGGGTTTTCTGAAAAAGCTAGAGAAGATTCTAGCAGGTCAAAGTAAAAAAAAATGAACACCTAAGCGTGATTTGTATCTTCATGAAAGCATCCATCATGTCTAAATTACAGTCAGTTTAATTTCACTATTATAATTAAATGTGTTCTGCTCCTCATTATTGTTGTACATTTCAGTAATTTTTTAACAGCTTCATTGTTTTCCCTGGATCATCCAGAAACACACAGGTCAAACTGTTTATAAAAGTATTCCCACAAATGTGTGAAGGAAATAATTGGTGATGAAAAATACTGAATACATCAAACTCAGTTTACTGTCATTATGTGCTAAAAGTTAAAACTGCAGTACTTGCATTTCATGTTAAATCTGGTTAGAGAAAATTGAAAGAAAATACTCTACAAGCACTTCTGGGGTTTTGGTAGGGTTTTACTAAGTACAGAGTCATAATTTTATTTTCCAGTGAATATAACTGATCAATTTAGCTACAAAACACATCAGCATATATTTAATGTCTATGATGTTACACAAGAGGCATCATACAGTCACTGATGAATGGTGATTACAATGGTGAGGAGAATGAACAAACAAGCCATTGGAAAGCAAAATTGTCAAAATGACCTATTCCCTCTCGCTGTCCCTCCAACACCCTCTTATTCAGTGCTGCCCTGCATATGGAGTGAGTATGTTCGGCAACATCCATGCAGCATTTACAGAATTTCATATAAACTTGTGCAAGCTAGCTTGAGTATTAAGGTTATATTCTGTTTCTATTTCACCAAATACCTTGTTATTTCAGTTACCCCACATCTCCATTATCAATGGTACCATACAAAAGCAAAAAAAAAAAATTTCTAAGTCTCTTCCTGTTCACTTCATATATGATATATCTCTGTATTTTTGCTATGATCAGATTTTGTTCAATTCTCATGTCTCCCGTGTCCAGCCAGGGTTATTTTTCTTGTATTTAGTTTTCTCATTTTGTATAATTAAGCTGAAATTTTAAGATCTCAAATAAACAATTCTTTTAATGCATTCAGCTCAGCAAATGTGTGCATATATATATATGCCTGTATATGTGTATAGATACAAACAATGCTCAAAAGAGTTCAAAGTTCAGTGAAACAGGTTTTCCTGTTCTGATCAACTAATTTTAGCTATCAAATATTGCTATTAGTATGTAATTGTACTGTATCTCTTCCTAGCATCATTGAGGTAGCATTTACACAGAAAAAAAGTCCTATTCTGGACACCTTATAAGCAGTCTGTCAGTCCTCTCTGGAATTCTCTTCAGAGGTCTACCCTGCCACCTGTGGTGTGATAAGGAAAAGTTATGCAGTATGAAAAACTGTCTCTGCACCTGCTGTTTTCTAGTATTGCACTGGATTGTTGTGACTTCCTGTAGAAGCTCTAAAATCCCAGCGAATTGCAGAGGTTTAATGCAGCATTTAAAGACATATGGCAATACATATTGCTCTTTCAAGATTAGATCTGTTTCTTTGCTTTTGTTTTAGTTCTTTTTAACTTTTTGTTGTATAGGATGAATCTATTAACTGCACTCAAGCACAAGACATTGAACTGGTATCTTGCCAGGTACTGTGTTAAAAGTGAAGTCCAGGAAATGAGTCTGTGGAGCAATTATGCATGAAATGTCTTTTAAATATATTAATTCCTTACTACTAATAAAAAAGCTTGTCTGTAGATGATTCTTTCAATTGTTTCAGACACTAATATTTCTAACTGTTCAAACCATAAGCCTATCCTGTTGGAAATTATGTTCTGATGGTTATTTAGAGACAATTATTTCAGAATGTGAAGTTATGTCATTCTGTTTAGATAGTTACATGCAATCTCTAAAATAATAAACTGCCACATTTGTACACTGTTTTTTTCATCCTACTATTTGGCAATCATTGACACTAACGAGTTAGACCTTCCAAACACATAGCAAGTATTATTACTGTTTCACAGATGAGAGAGTTGAGGTAAAGAGAAACAAATAGCTCCAGATTCCAAGTTAGTGATTCACAGGCTTGAAGTAAGATCATAGATAAACTATTTTTCTGTAGACTCCAAATTATTAATAGGCCACAGAGTCAAACCGTTATGGTTTGAGCGTGGCCAGA
>WBMZ01015441.1:0-32557 GCA_013400975.1 Atrichornis clamosus
GCGGGGCGCACGCGCGGCGCGGTCATGTCGGCGGCGCTGCTGCGGCGCGGCCTGGAGCTGCTGGAGCCGCCGGGTGAGCCCGCGGGACCGGGGCTGTGCGGGCGGGGAGAGGGTGGCTCCCGGGTACGGCTGGAGTGACTCCGTTCATTTTCCCGCTGCAGGCCGGGGAAAGGCGCCGCCGGGACTCCAGCGGGGCCGGGCCGGCCCCAGGGCGGCGGGCGCGGCGAGGCGGAGGAAGAGGGCGCCGGAGCCCGGCAGGAACAAGGCCACGGTCAAGGGCAGAGTCGTGAAGTCGGCGATAGGTGAGCCCCGGCCCCTCCAGAGCCCTGGCACCGAGTCCCCCTGTGATGTCCCGCAGCCACGCTGCCGGGCGCTCTATCCATCCCATCCCATCCCATTCCATCCCATCCCATTCTCCTGCATGCCCTTTTGGTGTCGCTCACTTAAATACAGCTTCATTTGTGGGCACACCCCTATCCCTGAGCTGTAGCGGTGTCTTTCTCCCGGGGCCTTGCTGATCCTCCTGTGTCTCTCTCTCCTCGTGAACTGCCTGGATGAGCGGCTGATGTGTTTTGTCCCTCTATGCATTGCCCCAGAGGAGTACCATAAGAAGAAGCCTGTGAATCACTTGAGACAAAACCTGCAGTACATGTTGAAGGGACGACTGGTTGCAGACAAAGCCATCACAGAACAAGTAAGACTGTAATTTGTGCTGGGGGGTCTTGTTTCCACTGAGGTAAGAATCATCCATGGATCTTCTAGCTTTTATACCTTGCACAAGAGAGTCAAGTCTTTGTCTGCAAATGGTCTTGAAGAATTTCTTTGTGCACTGGCAAAACAAATAACTTGCTACACTGTAAACTTGTTGATATGTTGTTCCCTCTGATGGTCTCTGATACTATTCAAAATCACAGAATCGTAAAATGATTTGCGTTGGAAGGGACCTTAAAGATTATCCAGTTCCAGCCACCCCACCACAGGCAGGGATGCCACCCACTAGATCAGGTTCCTCAAATGTTCTGATAACTGTTGGCTTTTCCTAATTACCAAAGCTATTTCATAGTTTCAGCTGGCAGAGGAGCCCTGGTTCAGACCTCCTCCTTACTGTAGATTAAACTGGTCTTCTCTGTAGCTGGAGGCTGTTTAATGAGGAACCAGATGTGCTGCTGGCTCATGTAATAGGGATTTCATAGCCTCTTAAATGGTGTTTCTCATAACTTGAGAATTTAGCCAATGGCCTTCCAAAAGGTAGTCTCATGCCAGGATTTGAAGAGCAGAATAGTCGACAGTTCTAGAATCTTGGACTGTTTTTATGAGATACAGGCTTTTAACTTACATATACAAACCAAGTGCTTTAGGCTAGAGTTTCTGAGGCTGGAGATTGTGACAGCAGATGACAGTGTATTAGAAAATGCTGAGGGAATTCCACCAATTTGTTGGGGTTTTGGGTTGTCTCATGGAAGAGAGGGGATAAAAGAACACCGTAGTTTCAGAAAGTTCTGAATTGAAATCAATGTTTCTATCTCTGTGACAGTTACTAGCAAATAGTTTTCATACTTTACTCCAAATACCAGGGTGGTACATGCTGTCGTCCCAGTGACCTGCTTTGGTTGACATCCATAGTTGCCTCTCACTTTTCTTGGGAGGCACTCGGAAATATAGCAGGTTTCTTGTAAAACAGCAGGGATGCTGCAGGTGAGCTTGAAAATCACTGTTTTGTGGTTTGATCTGGATAACAATAACTGTTGTTTTTTCCATTTTTGTATTGTCTGAAGGTTTTTGCTCAGAACAGAGGCAGGAAGTCCAAAGATCAGCCTCCAGAGAAGAGAGAAAAGAAGAAGCCCGAAGGCACTGTCTTTACTGAGGAAGATTTCCGTAAATTTGAGAGAGAATACTTTGGGATACCATAAACAACGTGATGGGGATTCTTGCAGCTCCAGTCTTTCTGCAGCTTCTCCAGGACTGGTGTTTCCTCAGCGTGTTTGAGATGGCACATGGGAGATGTGGCTGTGCCAATAAGTGCTTCAGTGTCAGACTTGCAGAGCAGCTCTGTGTCTGGGCAGAGTTTGTTACTGCCCAGCTAAAGCCACAGACGTGATCTTGGCTCTGAGGTGTGTTGTTCTTGTAATTATCTTTTTGCAGCCAGCACGTCTTGCATTCTTAATGTAGAAGGGTGGACCAAGCCAAATAAAAATCTTTTTCCACTTCCTCAGGATATAAGGCTCCTGCTACCTGTGTTCTTTGGTAGGGAGCATTTAAAGTACTGTATCTGAATGGAGAAATGTTTTGGAGCAGCACCAGTAAATTGCTGGAAGGGAAGGATGCTTTGAAAGACTGTTAAACCTGAGTAACCCTGCAGTTTGGGTTCTTATTACAGCCTCTGTCAGGTCTGTCAGTCATTGCAAAAACTTTTTATATGTCATTTGATTAAATAATTGTTGCAGACACTGTCTCTCTTTGCCTTTGTAATAGTGATTATTATGACAAGCTACAGTTGATGAAGACAAACCGTGTCACTGCTTTGATCCAAGCATTCCTCCTTTTAGGATGACTCAGTTCTGTGAATGGCCTCTCTGATTCATGTTGACACATACATTTAATCTTCTCTCTGACATGCTTAGGCCGTCAAAGAGTGCAGTTTGGAATGGAGATGACTCCTCCATTTTGGCTACTCACAATCTTCCCTCCCTACAAGGAAGAGCTCTCACACGGAGAAAGTTGTCCTTTGGATGCTTATACCTGAGCATCCCACCGAGATCTAGCCATGCCAGGAGGGCACCACTGCTGAGTGTTGCCAGATCCTGCAGCCAGGAGGACTTGCGACCCAGATGTTAATGTCGGCATCAAATTAAAATCTGAGCCCAAGCTTGTGGTGCTGTGTTGAAGGGGAGTTGTTTTCTCTCAGACTACTGCTAAATTCCCAGATGTAACAAACAGAAGGCCCAGCAGGTGGGAGTGTTGTTCCAGAAACTTCCTTGCTAAACCACTCTAAATGTTCTGGGGAGTTTCTGCCACTGACTTTTCCTGCCCCTTACCTAAGAAGATGGGAAGTGTGTTCCTTTTGGAAAGAATCGGGAGAAGGACTAATGCCAAGCTTTGGTTAGGCTCAGAAGTTGATTACAGGGGCCTTGGCTGACCTGAGCAGCAGCTGCTCGATGTCAGCACTGGCAGGAATTCACTGTCCCGTCCCTGCCCTCTGTTTATAGTTCCTGGTGCTGTCCTCTTAAGTCTGTGCCTCCTCTGTTGAGTACTTTTCCTCTTGTCTGCGTGAGAGGGAAGGTCACTCAGACTTATGAGATCCAGATGGGGGAAATAGTGAACATACTGAAGTGTGTGTACTGGAAATTGGGTAATAGCACGTGGGAGGGGATTTCTTGTAATAGGATCAAGTTTGACTATCTGCAGCCAAAAGTGGTAAATATAGAACAGTTCAAAGAGCAATTCCCTTTTTTTTTAGTTTGTTCTTGCTCCCAAAATTAAAAAATGTAAAAAAATAATTATAATGACAGCTTCCTAAAAGAATGGAAGCACTATTGTTTTAAAAAGTAGTTGAGCAAAATGTGTATTCAGCACGTCTCCCTAAAACTTCTGCATTGTGTACCTGTTGCAGTACATGTGAGCTGGCCTAACGCAACTCTGTGTGGAGCTGTCATGAGGATAATTAACAGTGTGGAAAAGCTGGCTGTGCCACAACTTGATTGAAAGAGGTAGATTTCTGGGGTGTTATTTTGTTTCAAGCCGTCATCTTCAGTATTTGGCATTTTCTATGACCCTACAGAGGTTTTCATGTCACCTCCTGCTCCTCCTCCACCCATTCCTCCTAGGCACCCTTGTTTCTGTGGTTGTTCTGCTCCTGGGCCCTTCTCCTGCAGGCTGAGGGAAGCAAAACCATCCTTCCTTGCTCCAGAAAAGAGCAGGAAGGTAATGCAGTTTACTCTCTTTGCACAAAACCCAGCTTGTTTGTTTGCAAATGTAAGCAAACAGGAAAGCTCTTCTGTCAAAGTTAATGAGGAACTTTAAAGTGGAGCCCAGAGCAGTTCTCCATGAGGATAATAACACCCAGATCCGTGTAGTTTTAAAGTTGGATGGCACTTCTCATTACTGTCTGGAAAGATTATTAGGGCCAACAGAAGTAATCAAGGTACTTCTTGAGGCATTATGTTGTCAAGGAGGGTAAAGCTACCCACGAGAATGAATTTTGCCATTTGAGACCAAACTTGGTTGTACAGTCAACAGTATCCTTAAATAAGCTTTATTTTGTGGGAGGAAGGAAGAAGAAGCAGAAGTGAACAGGTAGCTCTAGAGATACCATCTGCAAGAGCAAAGACTTGTGCTCCAGCCTTGATTTTCCCCCTCTCTGCCAGGGCGTGAACTCCTAGGAAAGAAGAGCAATGCCCCCTGGACACTGGGTAGATAAGGACAGGTGGTGCCCCCTGAGGGGAATGTCTTCAAGGGAGAGGGGAGAACAGGTACCAGGCTGTTCCATGTGCCTCCTGTTAAGCTAAAGCCAAACACCTTCTCATACTCCCAGCTCTCTGTTCTGGTCTAGCTGTGCCTAGAGCATGCTAGCTCCTTGGCTGTGCTGGAACCCCCGGAGGTGGCTACCTTGGAGCAACCTGCCCCATCCCTGGAAGTGTTCAAGGCCAGGCAGGATGGCGCTTTGCGCAACCTGCTCTAGAGGAAGGTGTCCGTGGCAGGGAGGTTGGAACGAGATGATCTTTAAGGTCCCTTTCTGGGATTCCATGACCTCTGTTCTTTGCAGTCAGAATTCTCTGCCTGATGGAAGAGAGAAGAGGGGGTTAGGGAAGGAGCAGCTGCTTTTCCTAGTTGGCCTCCAACCTCCATTTCCCACGCTGGAAGCAGACGTGCAGCAGCCCACAACCTTTGGACCTGCTGGATGGGATTTCTTTCTGCAAGCAGCAGCACAGGGATGTGTCCCACTGCTGCGGGGCCAGCGCCATGTGCTTGCTGAGCTCATCAGGCTGCTGGCTCCCTTCCCAGCTCTGCGACACCAGCTGAGCATCCTGCAGCAGAAAATAGAGGTAGCTGAGCTAGGGAAGAATGGTGAGGGTGCCATGTTACAGGGCATCTCCACCCACACGCACCAGGGAGTCAGAATGGGGGGCAGCAGCAGCAGTTTCAATATAAATGCAAATAAAGGCTCTGGAGTGTTATTAATGTGCTAGAACCTTTCCAGAGAAACTGCTTAGAATAGTTCCCAGATGCTCAGCCTTGAGCTAGCTTAGTGTGAATAAGATTCATCAAGCCTGTTAATGGCCTATTGCTCCCTTGTTATGTGAATGGAAAGCAAGAAAAGGAAATTTGTTCCAATGGGTACAAGCTAATGTAAGCCCATAGAGCCTCTGCTGTATCAGCAAGTCTTCACTTCCTTACCACAGAAAGCAACAACAGCTACTACCAGCACTATGTGTATGGGGAGAGGGGAGGACTGCAAATGTAGACCAAAAAAACACGTTTGTTCAGGACACCAACTTCTCGCCTCTGAAATGACACAGCAGTAACAAACCTGGCTGCCAATGAACTTGCTCAGGCAAATGAGATTGAAAACACTGAAAAGGCTGTAGGGGAAAATCAAGGGATGGGGGAGGGTCCTAAAAACCTTGGGCAGTCTCATCCTCTCTTTCTTTTTTTTCTGTGACTGTCTTACATTTCAGTCTTGCTGATGATCGACACAGCATGAGTACCTACAGCACTGACAGGCTCCTGAACACCTCAGGTAAGGGACTGGTTATTATAAAAATGGTGCACAGCAGCAAGGCCCTGAACAACTCAGAAAAGTTACAGCAAAAGGAAGTTTCTAATTTTGAGACATGAAGACCCATCAACCCGACTAAAGATGAGGAGTGTAAAAGAAGGCAGGCTGCCCACTGTCTGCTTACAGCTCAAAACGCAGAACGCCAGCCAAGGCAGGCTGAAGGGTTAGTAGGTTTGAGACGGATTAAAGGTTTGCATGTCTATCCATAGTTATATTAAATAGGATTAACAGAGCCAACCACTAACTGGTGGGGGCAGGGGACATACAAAGCATGAAGGTTGCTCTGCAGCTGCCTACAGGGTTACACACACCTTTTTCTGGAGGAATAAGCTGTTGGCAGGGCTAGCCAGTAATGAAGCCAAGCTGGTCTGTCCTGAGCTGCACCATTTGCGTGCCAGCAAGATCATTTATCTCCTTTAATGGGAGGCAAAGACTCTTTCTCCACCTGCCCCCACACTGCAATGGAGATGCAGAGGAGTTACAGAAGTAGGAGATTCTCTGCCCTATATAAATTAAGCTGACACATCTGCTGTGCCTGGAACTCACTCCCTGCCATTTCTTGGCAGGGTGTGTAAGTGCAAAAGAGAGGAAAAGAGCAGCTGGAGGAGAAAGGAGAAGCAGCTAGCCATCGCTTGGAGAACATGCACCTCTGTAATAGGGAAATTGGAGCTTGTGGGTGCAGCCAGCTTCATTCAGTGACTTCATTCACTTATGACACTGCATGAGTGCACGGATAAATAATGCAAAGGCAGCATTCCTGGGATACCTAAGCAGCCAAAATAGTATTGTCTAGGTCAGGGGACTGAATTCCTCTGTTAATTCACAGGGCCTGAAGCATCTCAACGGGAAAGTCAGCAAAGGTGAGCATTTCTGGCCCAGCAAGGGATGCTCATGGTAAGACCCCAAGATTGCCTTTGCACTGGAAATGAAGTGTAACAGGAGTTTATGCGCTGGACTGCACGGCAAGGCTGTGAATACAGCAGGAGGACAGAGGAAGGTAGGATATCCTCAGAAGCTACTTGAACCATACTGAGAAAAAATTAGTATGCACAAGATGGACATTATGCCTTTAAAAGGACAACATAGATTCTGGCTTTTTTCTGAAGGCCTAAGGCTATGGAAAGATAAACTTGTATGCTTCTGGTCAAAAATGTATAGATTTCTCATCCCAAAAAAAAGGCTATGAATGGCCTACCACTGTGTGAAATTGTTTCCATCAGAATAACCTACATTTTCTTTCTACAGTCCAGCTCAGGAGCACTGGAGTAGCATTCATCTCCCAAAGGACGGCCTGTCCTTGCAGCTATTTCTGGGCTTTCTGCCAGGGCAAAAGCTATTTGGAAGATTTTATCCTCATTCTTTCTTGATTCTCCAACACTGCAGCTGTGTATTTATTTTTGTAGGAGTGTTGCAAAGGTGCATCTGATTCTCCACACAGGCCTGTTAAGAAGTTGTCAGCAGTGATGGTTTCCCCCTTTTCCTTTTGAAAGAGAAGGGCAAGCACCTGGGTCTCTCTAAAGGCAGGGCAGAGAGGAAGGTTGTTACTGTGATAACAGCAGAAACGAGCTCATGAGAAGGGGCTGTATGTTGTCAGGGCAGCTTTGTGAACAGTGAACTGCAGGGGGCTGTTTGGTTGTGTGGGGAATACTGGACTCCTGTCTGCCATACAGCACAAAATTGGCAGCGGGATCGGAGCCTGAGGGCCACGCGTGCTGTGCGTGTGAAGTCTGCTTCACTGCCCTTAATTCAGAGGAAAAATAACTGAGACAGAAATCCCATCAGCTGTGCAAACTTCAGATTCCAATAGCTTTTATAAAATGTGGATTGGGGGAATTCTGCTGTTTCCAAGCATTTACAAGAACTAGGCTCCTCCAGGAGTAGGTAAAGCCTGTATCTCACGCACTCCAATCTATTCTGGACATGGTATCATGCTGTACGCAAGTTGCAAGGGTTCAGTTGAAGCACATTTGTTCTGCAAGGCTGTAAGAAAAAGGAGAGCGCTCCTGCAGTTTGCAAAATGTAAAATCAGTCCCCTGGGAGGGGGCTATCAGACTTTTTATCCTGTGGGCTGGAGTTTCTGATGGTGTCCTGGGTGTTCCTTGGCTCCTGCTGCAGGCTGGAAAAGCTGCTGGGCTGCAGAGCCAAGTGGCATGATGCTTGCTGTGCCTTACTCAAGCCTAGAGGAGAAGTCTAGATAAAAAACGCAGAGGAAGAGTCAGCCCTGATCTCCAGCCCGTGTAAATTCTTAACTAAGTTTCTAAGTATGGAAACACGGCGTCATTTCAGCAGGCGTTGCATGAGATTGCCATATGGGCGGCCTCTGCAAAGCCACGAGTCGGAGCCTCGGCAGGCACTGACGGTGCTGACTGCTCTTTAAGGCAAGTTTCTGATTGTCCTGCAAGGAGTTCTGTAAAACACACACATGGCTGCAGAGAGCAGAGCAGTACAGATGTGTCATGTATTCCTTCTCGCCTGCTCCAGCTCTGATCTTCCTTCCCTGGAGTGAGTGTAATTAGGTAAATTGGAGCTGCATACTCTCTGCAGGGCTGTAGAAACCAGAATCATGTATTTACTGGCCAGCACAGACACTGCCCTGTCTGCCTGCACAGCATGGACTCAAAGAAAAATTGGTTTTAGCCATGGGTGGCTCCCCAACAGCCCTGCCACGGAGTGGAGTAGGGCATAAATGTGCTGACAATCTTCCCAGTCTCTGGGAGAACTAAGGGCTGCAAAATACACACACTGTTCTAGCAGCCCTGGCTGCTGCCAGGTTTCAGCAGAAGTTGCTATGGCTCTACGGGAAGAAGAGGTGGCTGTCCTGTGGTGGGAAAGGGGCATCAGTATCGGGAGAAGAGGGTTTTCCCCTGCACAGGGAAGCCACCGGCTCATACACTCATAGCAGTTACCGTGCTTTCTGTGGCTCAGCTGAGACCAAGCACGCTGTAACCTCAGGTGCAGGTTTGGCCCAAATCTTGGGGGTTTTCTGCCTCTAATTATCCCCATGCCCAACCTGGCTGGTGCAGCTGATCTACCTAAACCTATTACATTGGTCTACCTCCTAAAACACACCAGTCTCCAGTTTGCAGTGCATCCTATTCATACAGTGCACGGTCATCAACGCCCTTACCCACGTCCGAGCCTACTCAAACACAGGGCACTCATTGTCTCATGAAACCCAGGCGAACCAGAAACCAGTCTGTCTTATCCACACCACTTCCAATGTGGCCTGAGCCCTAACTCCTGACAGGGAGCCTTCTCACTGTAATTTAAATAGCACCCAGGCACAGCTTAAGGAGCTCAAATGTCAGAGCCCGGGACCCCCAACAGGCTGCAACTGGAGAAACCACGTTCCAAGGTTCCTTTAAGGATCTTTTCCCTCCTCACTCCCACACTGGCTGGAGCCCCGATGCCATTGCACTGCCTGTGTGCCAGCCACGCTGGGATGCCCAGACAGCTCAGAGCCATGTCACCGCAAGTGAGAAGGAATCAACTCCATGGAAAGGATGCGCACATCCACATGCCAAAAGGATGACATACTGTCAAATGGGGTTATCAGTGGCCAAAAAGAGAAATTAAACACATAAAAAATAGTTAAAAATGGCACATCCCAAATCATAAAGTAACCCTGACCCCCTCATACACACAGGTGCTGCTCCAGCACAGCAGCACCTGCCCTGCACAGCTGACACAACTAGAACTGATCTTAATTTTATGGACCAACTCAGCTGCAGACTTGGTAGAATAAAGTGAAATTTGTATTTACACCTTAAAATTTGACTCATCAATGGCTGGCTGAGGAAGCCTCCAGGTTTTCCACACTTTGGTACAGGAATGTTAACCATCAGTACGAGCACAACAATAATCCCACTCATGGAGCCCAGTTCACCCAACAGTCTGACAGGGCCAGGGAACACCTCCTGCCCATTTTGGGCATTTGGAACCCACAAGGAGATGAGAAACCTAAGTGCAGTTAACACTGATACTTGCTCTGGACTTACCTCCCCTAGCAAGCTGCCCATTTCTTAAACCAGTGTTCACTTGTTTTGTCCCCTGAACCCTTTTCCTCCCTTGAGACAATGTTAAAGTCTGAAAGCAGCCCCCTCCCACCACACAGTATCACCTTCAGTTATCTTCCACTGACTCTCCAAACTCAAGTGTTTCAACTGGATTAGGGGTTTGCTGCTGAATTTGCACCCCAGTATGATCCCCTTTAATGAATTATAGAGGGGGATATGTCAATTGAGACACTTCATTTTACAAACACACCAATTCAAAGCACTTTGTGCACCTGCACTGCACCCACCACCCAGACCAAGCAGCTGAAATGTTGCACTGCACCCTCCAGACAGAGTAGCTCACTGTACTTGTACTTACACCCAGGTGTGGTTCCAGTCATGGTTTTACAGGTACCCACTCATCACACACTGTCATTGCACATTTACTATAAAATTATTTATTAGACAGCAATACACAGCTTTAGCAGCAAGCCTATATACATGCACATCAACACTGCTGACTACCCTACTCGGGGACTCTAGTTCTTTTGCCCTTGGCCTTGCGGACCTCTTCTATCAGATCTTTTAAGTACTGAATTTCCTTACTAAGGGAATCTGCTTTCTCCTTCAGGGCCTGGTTCTTCTGCTCCAACTCTCTGCACTCCCCAGACAGTGCCTCCTGTTCTGCCCTCTTCTTCTGCCGGTAACGTGTGGCAGCAGTCTTATTCTGCTCCATCTTTTTCAGTTTCTTATCTAATTTCTTCTCTCCTTTCACCTTTGCTGACACTACCTTCTCTGCAGGATGATCATATGGTTTGGACCGCACAGAGCCACCAGGGGCATCTGCAGGGAACTGGTTGCCATTGGGGGATCCGACTGAATTGGGGGGGCTGTGTTGGGGGGTTCCCAGGTAGGAGTCTGGGCTCATGCATATTCCACTGTCATCAGAGTGATTCTCCTCCTCTTTCTCTGACTTGGTGATCACCACCACAACAGTGGGGCACTCCCACTTTCTTTCTCCTTCCAGAACATCCACCTCACTACCTAGCTCTAAACTAAATGAGTGGTCTGGAGTGGAAGTCAGAGACCCTGGGGAGAGGGGGAAAGACCAAAGGGAAGCCAATGGGGCCATTGGATCTGCTCCAACTGGGGAATCAGGGAGATGGGTGATTATGTTATTTATCAGTGGAAGTTCTTTGTTGTGAAATTCCTGGATGGTAGCGTTAAATAGATCACACGTGTCTTCCAACGTGGCCATCAGCTCGTCTGGTGAGACGGTGGCTTCCAGATGTTCCATACCTAACAGGGCATCAAAATCAAATTCCTTCAGATCCATCTTCTCCACCATCCACTCCATGCCAGAGAAGGCATCCTCTGCACAAGACAAAAAATTACCACTTCGCTAAACCATCATTCAATGCAACTCAAGCTTTTGAAAAGAATCTAGCAGCTCATCATTCAGCATCTTCCCTCTCTTATATATTAGCACAGAAGGAATAAAGCTTCAGAAAAAAAAATTCTACCACTGAGCTACCAAAGACTGCAGGGTACAATGTAAGCCGTCAGTTGTTGTGACATTCCAACCCTCTGACTGAAAGACCAGAGGAGTTCAGGGACATTTGCAGCATACATCCATGCTTTCCTCTTGTGACCTCTGCCAGGAAACAGTACTACTGGTAGCTGCTGTGTTACACTAAAAGGGCAAGCCAAATGCCACTCTACCATAACCAGCAATTCTATGTTGTGTAGGCAGCATAATACACACACTTTCCAAGTGAAGGTAATGCATGTGAGGCTGCCTTTACATTTAGGAAAACCCAGCAACTTATTTTCAACTGGAATCTTACTGTGATTATTATGTAATTGATGCACTTTATGGAAATAAATAACACCTTACCCTGGCTGCTATCTATGGTGTTGCCTAAACTGTCCACAGCAAGCCAATTGGAGGAGACTGCCTTAGCCTTGTCGCTGGAGAACCCATGCGAACCGAGGGGCTCGGCCACCTCCAGGTAGTCATCGAGGAGTCCCAGACTTTCCTCAGCCACCGAACACGGCTGGCTGAAGGGGGATATTGAATCCCCCAACAGCATCTCGTTGTTCAAGAAGCTCATTTTCGTCAGCTTTTAATGCTTTGACGTCGAAAGATGTAGACAAGTAGAGGGTCTTTTCGTCGACTACAGCAATGCTGCTGTGCGGTGCCGTGAAAAACCTGCGAACAGAACTCGAACTCATCAGCATTTGGTCTGACCAACATAATAGCCTTCAAAAGCAGTGGCACCTCAGGAAGCGCAGCAGCACTGTACAGATTATCTCACTTCTTCACTTCTGTTCTGCTGCCTCCCCCACCTTCCTCAGGCCGCGCAAGGACGGCCCCGCCCACCCGCCGCCATTTCGCGGTCCCGCCGCCATTTTGTGTCCTGCCACGTTTCCACCGCGGCTCCACACCGCTCAGGGCTGTGCGCCCTATGACCAGCGCAGACTTAACGCTACACTACTGCGTTTTTAGTATCAGTACTGTTGCCAGATTATTAACAACCCCCGTTCGTCTACTTATGACTATACTAAATGGTACTCAAAACCCGAAAATCTTCAATGCCCCATTTCTACCCGCTCTAAGTACCACAGCATTTCCCCTCGCGGGGGAAAAGAAACCCTCCCCAGGAATGTTCTGCTTTTACTCACACGAAACACCCGTTAAAAAAACCATCTTAAATAACAAAATCTTAAATTTCTTGAAATCAAGGTTTCTCGAACGATAGAGACATAGACGTTCCTCGAATGTTCTTTTGAAATGGCATTTCCTGCTCTTTCTGTCACCCGCCGCCCCCGGAGATATTGAGCCCTTTAAGGATGCCCCACACCCCGCACTCATTTTAATGCAACTAGGTATTTTATTAAGGTATATTTATTTTGGTGTACCTAGGTATCATCCTCCGCTCCCCGTGAGATACCAGCTATCACCACACGCGTGATAAACCCACCCCAGAAGCCTACTTAATGAGTGCAAGAGAGGGACTATCAACACACAGGAGAGGGAGCAGCCATCCCTCCTCACACACGATACTCACGCCATGGTTGCAGATGCCGGGGATGTGCTGGGGCCGCCGCCGCTGCTGCTGCGCCTGCTGCACTGGCCGATGCCGCCGCTGGCCCTGCCGCCTTAAAGAGCCATGGCGGCCGGGGAAGGGGGGCTGCTCAGATCCGCGCCGCGCGGGAGGTGCTGCACACACTGACACAGACGCTGACACAATCACTGCTCTTAAAGACAGGCACACAATGAGGTGGCACCGCCGGCGCTCCGCCCTTATATAGCAGCCGCCTTAAGCCAAACAAGATGTGGCTTTCAGGTATTCTTCCGCCAAGCGTCACCGGCTTCTCGCCAGCACCTACCGGCCTGTGACCTGTCTTCCTGGGCTTCTCTCCTACGGTTCTGCTACGAGTTAAACACGGGAGCCAGCGACAAAACACCACGGCTCCAGGACAGGACAGTTGCGGTGGAACTATATGGTGTATACATCCGCGCCAGCCGCTCCCCACGCCGGGCGCGGCTGTGCCACGTGACCGGAGAGACGGAGGACGCTCCCCCCGTCCCCCCCGGGGGGAGCGTTGGGGAGGATTTTACCCGCCAACAAAGACGCGGAGCTCGCGCGGGAGACGTCACGCAGCTCGCCACGTGGGAAGGGCGGCGCTCATTGGCTACGGGCGAGTCGTTCACGTGCACCGTGAGCTGTCATTGGGCAGGGCCCGGAGGAGACCAATGCTGAGGGGAAGGGGGGGGGAAGAAGGAGCAGCCGCGCAGAAAAATGGTGGGCGGAGGTTGGGGGGCAGAAGCGAGGTGATGAGGAGCAGACAGGCAGGGAAATGGCGGCGGCTTCCCGCAGTCCTGTGCCTTCTCTGGCACGCACCTCTCGTAGGAGCGTGTGCTCTCCACTTTGATTTCCAACAGCCCTTTTTGTTCCGTACACAAATCCCCTCTGGGGTCAGGCGGGAGCTGGCGGCTGCGGCTCAGGCTGAGGCGCTGGCATGGCGCCCCTGAGGCGGGGCAGCCCGCCGTGGCCTCCTGCTCTCTTAGATAACGCGCTACATTCTCTCCCTGTCTGCCCCACACATGCGGCACGTAGATTACGGGCTCTCCGGGGCTGTGTGTGTGCGTGCTGGAGGGCGTCTGCCCGGAGCCTCACAGCGGCCAAGGACCGCACCGACCCAGACAGGCTCCTGAGGAGCCCGGCTGGAGAGCCGCGCTGCTGGGCAGCCGAGAGCATCACTCTAAGTAGTGCTTTCAACCCCTGCAAGGGCTGGAAATGAAGCTGGTTATTCCACAGCTGAGGAATGAGAACGTCGTCACCTGCCATGCAGTTTCATGCTGATGGAGTTGTTTCTCTGTTCTCTGTGCGAACATCACTCCACTGGTGTGAGCATTAATGGATCACCTACAGAGCCTCGCGGCTATTAAGGGCACTGTCACCTTGGATAGCTTTCAAAGTGCAGTTTCACGTTATGTTTTATTTGATCCAAATCTATATGCTTCTAGGAAAGAAGTCAGACCTCTTTCCCCATCCTGTTCCTGCTAAATAGTTTCACCAGCTGGCCTGGCCTTCACTGAGACAGCTCCCAGCCAGCAGGAAGCTCACAGGGGTCAATAGTTTTCCACTGATTCCAGTTCCTTCATCATCATTTCAGTCTGGTCACACAAGCACTGGACAGCTCCGGGAGGTTCAGTACCTGTGTCCTTCCTCACTGTGTCAGGGTCATCCAGCTTCAAAAGATTGATTTTCCACATCACCAGCCTCACAGCACCATCAACTCTGAGAGCTGCTATGGGACCTCACTTGTCCAAATATCATTGTCCTGCAGCTCAACTTGCTCTCAGCTGCTTCTGGAAAAGGCTCCACTATTTTCCAGTTCAGGTCTCAGTAATGTCTGTAAAACCACAGCCTTCACTGCATTTGCTCAGGTCTAACTGCCTGGAATGTCTTAAACAACTTGACTGATAATTTGCAAGGATGGGGTGTGACCCAGTTTCTACTTTTAGCAGTCTGGTTTTAGCATTGTCGACACAAAGCAGTGTATTTCATTCCACATCTGTAAAGTGAACGCTAGCTGCTGAATTAAAAAGGTCATTTTTCCCTTCATGTTGGTTTGCTGCTATTTCATTTTGAGTGGTTGATTTTGGTTGGGTTTTTTTCTTTCTTTCTTTCTTTCTTTCTTTCTTTTTTTTGTCTAGAAGCAAGCACAGAATTTGGAATGACTCATTAAAATAGAGGAGGCAGAGAAAAATGTCCTCCAGTGCCAAAAAACACCACAGTAGCAGTTGACTGTTCTGATAAATACACCACAGAGGAGGCAGATCTTGCTTCAAAGCAAAATTGAGAGGATGCAGCAGCTTTTAAAGAAGCCTGAAGTGGGTGATTGGCTGGGTGGATGGGTGGACAGCACTTCCATGTCCTCACTGGCTAAGGGAGAGCTCTCACATCCACTGCCCTGCCTGCTTTCCCCTCCTTTAAGTAAAAAGAAAAGGATGATTGTACGACCGTAATAGCGGCTAAATAAACAGAAATGCAGCCTATATATACCCAATCCTTCATAATGAAAAGATAATTATAGATTTCTCTGAAAGGACTCTGGGTATGTGTGCGCAAGAATCACGTAAGCAAAGATGAAATATGCAATGAGGAACTTAACCCAGATCTGCCTGTTTCCTAGCTGCCTGCTTTCCCTTTTGTGTGTGAACTGAGGTGAAAATTTGTCTGTATTATGAGTACCAGACAGATATGTTGCAACAATATCTAATCCAGAAAGTGAAACCAAGTAACCAGAAGCCAGCTGTTTTAGTGAAGAGCATATTTTTCCCTGTTTCCTGCAGGACTGCAGAATAACTGTTGTTACATCATTTCATGAGCTAGGACCCCAATTCTGTTACAAATTATCTTTCTTCTCTTGCACATATTATGTCAGAGATACCTCCACTGTGGCGAGAGTTTTTTACCAAGGTAGAAAACACTTCTTTAAGCACAAGTAACAATTTTTTGGGAATTCTTGTACAAAAAAAATTACAAGTATTTTCTAAGCAGAGAAGTACTAGCTACCCACTACTAACTCAAAAGTATCTAAAAAAGAGTTCCTTTCCAGTATTACAGAATATATTTGTGGCTCAGAGACTGAGCAGTTCTGAAGAAAATTTAATTTACAGCACATAAAGGTGGCCTCTGAAGGAAGACCGATTTGCATGCATGGTGAGTGAACTCCTGCTGTCACGAGCTTTGGCACTGTGGATGTTATTTTCCTGCCCTGGGTACCTCGGCAAAGAGAGCTCCTGTGATAAGTAATATCCATCCTGACACGGAAGCGAGGGGCCGGCCGCAGGGCAAGGGAGCTGCTCTTCCAGAGCTCCCTGCAGCAGAGAGGCCAAAGGCCTGGCTGGGGGAGCAATGAAGTGCCTTGATAAATGCAGCACTGCAGAGAGCCACCTCTGGCCAAACAGCATCACCAGGAGGTGGAAAACTAATACTCCTGCATTCACCCTCCTCCTTCCTTACAATGGAAGGTCAATATATGAGCTTTAACTATTTCTTTCTTTTTTATTATTCTTTTTAAAGTAACCATTGCAAAGGAAAAGAGGTTTTCTTCTTCTACCAGCAAGTATACAGGAGACAAACATGCTGAATGCTGTTAGTAAGCACACTAAAGACTGGGAGGATGTAAATGTTTCCATAGTAACATCCCCTCACACAGCCTAGACCAGCTGTAGAGGATGCTCTCAGGGACTGTCAGTGGCAGGGAAACTCAGGAGGTGGGAGGAGTGGGTATTGCTGGGGCCAGGAGGGGAAACAGCAAAAGTAATGGAGGCAGAGAGGTTTGCTCTTCTCCAGAGTGCTGGGAAAGCCACAGGCAGGGTGAAGGTCGGGCTGACACTGCACTGGGAGGGTGCATGACCACCGTGGTGGCACTGGGCAGGCAGCTTTGGGCGCCTGCTAAGTCTCAGTGCCCCGGAGAAGGGGCAGACAGGCTCTCTGGTGGCCCTGGGCCCTGCTGGGGTGGCTGGGAGGAGGGGGCATTGCCTGCTTTGTGGAAGGGTGAGTGTGAGGGCAAGTCCCCAAGGGGATTCTTGTGAGGGATAACTTGAGTCCTTTGAACCTTCCGTACGGTGGGATAGGAAGCTTTACCCCGGACTTCAATGAACAAATCATTTCCAGAGACCAGTAGGATTTTCTCCTGGAGACAGAGTGCTGAGGGAAACACAAGGGGGGAATGAGGCAAAGCAGAGAGACATTTTGAGCAATTTCAAGGGAGAATTACCTACAACAGACTAGGCACAGACTAATTCACACTGCTCACTTGCTTCTCTCCTCGTGTGGTACAAACAGATATCTGAAAGAGCTTTTCTGCCAGATTCTCATTGTAAGCTCTTTAGGGATTGCTTTATAGATGTTTCATTTTAAAACTAGATCAAAAAGCAAATATGTGTGATTAAAGATCAGGCTGGGAGGTATTAGCATCCATCTTTTATTACATACAAACAGAAAATAAGTTATCCATATGCTCTGCCTCATTTGTTTTGGACTAGTACACCAAATGGAATCTCTAATAAAGCATTCGTTACTTATCCACCCCCTCACAGTCTTCTGTTTCCATCCCGCTATGTAAATATCCCTGACATTAGAAATGAGACTAATAAAAAAGAGGATTAAATCTGCAATTTACATTTGCAACTTACAGTTCAATTCTTTTAGACAGATATGGAAACAATCCTGGTTGTGCACCTACATTTTTCTTACTGAACAACCATGGGCATGCCAAGCACATGCTGATAGCTCACAAAATACATCTCCTGAGAGGCTCAGTTACTCAGAATGAGCCAGGCTGTGGCCAGCTGCCACAAGTGAAAACATTGTGCAAATCTGGTAAGAGGGAGGTGAGTCGTAACTTGCCCAAGCATGAGTTTCCTAAGCAAAGCTACAACTGGCTGAAAATGATGTTTAGCAAAAAATATGTGTTAAGGAGGGAGAGGAGGGGATGCTGACTTTTGTTCAGAGCATGGGGGATACTTTTCGTTTTCTCAGTGTCCAGCCTTGTTTTATTATGATGAAAGGACTTGGGGGTCAAGAATAATCCTTCATGTGCATTAGCGCATGTGATCTCAGTTTAGCACAAAAAGGCCTTGCAGTTATCCAAGCAATAAGAGAACAGAAGCGTATTTCATGGCAACTATTGTTCTTCACGGGCCTGTAGTTGATGTGGCTCCCCTGCAGACTGTGTGCTCAGTGCGTATCAAAATGTATGTACCTAAACATTACCAGCATCTGCTGGAGTCTCACGTGCCAGGTATTTTGTGCCGTTCTCTGCTAAAGGGTGAAGAGGAGAGTTCAGCTTTGTCTGAAGCAGGTGGAAAAGTTATTTGAGCTCGAGTTATTTCAGCCTCTCTGTTCAGTGAAAGGCTGATAATACCAGACTATGCTCTGTGTGCTCCATTTGGGGATTTAACTTCATGTTACTTCAGAGTGTTTTGATGAGGCCAGGAAGAGAGACTGTGCATGGGTGTACCCTATGAATGAAACAAAACAAGTTCAGGGGATCTTTTGGGTGTGTGTGAGATCTCTTTGATTCTGATGTTGGCAGGCAGCTTCAGCAAGAACACGGACAAGCCAGGTAGTTCAGATGAAGCTGTGAAACTCATTTGAGGATAAGTCCCTGTTGAGGCCGTAGCTGCCCAGGTCCCTAGGGAAGAACACTGCAGCCATTATGCAGTAATAATTTTGCATTCTCCATTGGCAGCAGCTGCTCAGTGATCTACCAACAGACTTTGTACTGTTTTAATATATACTTATTTACAAAGGAGGAGAGAGAAATTCCTGGCAGATGTTGACATTTATGATACCATTGAGTTTATAGGTTTTTCCTGAAGGAATGTCATTTTCCCTTCTAAGATCTCTGTTAGGGGGTTTGGCAAATTATGTCAGAAGGAAGATTCTTTCAGAAGACTTTGAGACTGTTCTGCACGCTGCACTTGTACATGGACTTATGGGTGGGGGTACTGCTGGCCTGCTCCTTTGGCACTCACAGGGTGAGACTTTGTTGAGGACTTGTCCTGGCATTGCAATGATGGGAGACATCTCCTCTGGGTTTGAGGCAATGCAAGTGCTACTCAGCAAGGTAACATTTGAGCCATCACCTCAGTCACACAGTCTCAGTAAGGCACATTTGGAAGCTGAGCACTTATCAGAAATACAGGTCTCCCCTAGGCAGGACAGGCTGTCTGACCACAAAAGGGTGCATCTGTCCCAGGGCACAAAGCTTGGGAGTCACCAGTCTGCTGGTGACACCAAACATCCTCCTTTGCTGTGCAAAGTGATGGAGTGAAGTTGTGTTACTCTCTCTTAGTTTTCTTATTTTACATAAGAAAAAACCTACAAAATTTTAAAAAAAGAGAGAAGGAAGAAAGGTTCCTAACCCAAAACTTAAGGTCATTGCTCATTGTTCAAGAAAAGGCACTGGACTAGATGCTTCCTACTCACAACCACAGGCAGTGATTTGGAAAAGAGAAGGTTTGTGCCTTGGTCACGTTCTTGCCGCAGCAAGAACCACCCTCCACGTGAGTGCCAGGGAGCTGGGCCCCTGCCAGCCTGCTCTCTAACAAGCACCGTGGGAGCTGCAGCTCTGCAGCCTGTGGGACTCCTGCGTTGTACCATCCCGGCTCAGCACACCTCGGGCCCTCTGACAGCGCATCGCTGCTGCTAGAGACAAGCAGGAGCTGAACATGATTCACATTTTATTATCCATACAGGTGGTGTTACTTATTGTCTCCAAGGCCCTCTGTGCTAAATAAATTCAATAATTTGAAGGCAAAAATGCCTTTCTTCCATACTGCTTCCAGGAGCAATTGGTTCTTGCCTTTCAAAGGAGGTGAGGAGCCTGCCAGGGCACTACAAGTTTTGAAGTAATGTCTGTCGTGGGAGAGGTAAAGAGCCAGCATAGTCCATCATTTGCCATCTGTGCCCTTGTGTCTGTTGCCTGTAAGGTCTGTCCTTGGCCATGCTGAGCAAAATGAGACAAGAGGGACATGGTAGTGAGACAGGACTGGGGTCATTGTAGTGAGATGTCTTATGGGACAGTATCACCCCTGTGCTTCTGTGGAACAGTGACAATTCTACCACAGAGAAAGGCAGGGGAAGGGGTGGAATGGCACTGAATCCAGGGAATTGTTGCCTAAAAAAAGAAAATCTGAAACAAAAAACACAAGCAAGCAACTTTTGCCTATTGTATGAAGAAGGCTTTCCATGATGAATGTGGTTAGAATTTATATGTATTTCCCCTGAGAAGCTTAGCTCTTGAGTGTTAATAGACAGATCAAAGAGCTACTTAGCCACAGGAGCCAGGCAAATTGAACCAGGGCAGCAAAATAAAAATCAATCTCACTTTTAGTGTGTTTAATGTGATTTTGTTCAGAACTTACTTCTGCGTGACTACTTAGCAGACCTTAAGATCATGAGAGGTTTGAGTTCTGTGAGCCAAACTCTGTCTCCCGCTCTCTTTGCTCTTCATAAAATGACAATAACGTTTTCTATCTACAGAATGGTTTCAGATCTTCACTGCCTTACCCATTGGTCTTACCACCCTCTTTTGCCTTATCATTTGCAAGATTATTCCACAGGATCACATACTGTAAAGAAATGAATAATACCCTGCTCATCACCACATTTCTGGGTCTGCAACCTATGAATAATGCTGTTCTTCTCAGAGTATGCTAGTAAAAATTTTATCCTTGATTGTGTACGGGACACACTTGTTAAATGAGGGCTATTTTAAGAAGGTGTTGAATCTTTAAAAAAAAAAAAAAGAGAAAAAAAGAACAAAAGGCAGGGAAGGATATTTCTTGAATATAATAAACTCAGATCATAACTCAGCCTGACAAGGATGAAGAAGATAAAATCTAGATATCTCAAACAGTTCCCCAGGTGTCTAGACTGCAGCAGTTTTCCTAGAAGCCAATACTGGTTTTCACTGGTAAGAGGTAGAATCTCCCATTTCTCGCTTGCTGCATCTGTGGGCAAAGCCCGGCATTTCAAGATCCAGTCCCAGATTCAGTGAGCCGTGCTGGAGTCATTGAATAGTGCAGGTAGTGAGCAAACATATTTTATCTTATCTGGAAGAGAAATTCCTCATTTGGAAGATGCTCCTCTTCTTTTCCATGAAACTAAAATTTGGAAGAGACTCTTCTTTTTTTCCATGAGACTAAATTTAAAAAGCAGCAGCTGTCTGCAGCTTTTCTGATGTTTAGAGTATTAAAATAAACCTTAAAAAACCATGGATGCGATTAAGTATTGGGGAGTGAAAAGGGAAACATTCATCACACAGTTCAACTATTTAGCATGATAATCTCAAATTTGGGGTTCAGTCATTCTTTCTTCCCCAGTTTAAGAAGCTACAAAATAGTCAGGCTGGAATTTATGTATTTATTTTTAAAATTAAGAGATGCAAAAATAAGTAACTAAAATGTAAACTCAGTTACATTAATATCCAGGACAGGACTGTGGCTATGTCACAAAGCGGGCAAAATATTTTGCTTTTTCCAAAATTCACTTTCCTCCTAAGCTGTTTGTTCCTTAGGCTAAGAACAAAAGAGAATCTGAGTCTTTGCAGCCTGTAGAACTATTTATGCTCTTTTTCTTTGTAGCAACTTCTTCCTTACTTGAAATAATTATCATCACTCCCCTCAATTATTTCTTCTTTACATTAAACAAACACGTATCTTTTGATCTTTCCTCCCTATTCATGCCAGGACAGCTTTTATGCAAAGATGCAAACCACTGCATGTATTAACCATGCATTGCAGGCTCTAGGCATTCCAGGGGCTTTAACTTGAGGGAGTAATACCTGTCACAGATTTCACAGAGCAGCTTGTTTTAGCTGTTCCTGTAAGACTCCGCATGGCATGAAACGTGCTTGATCTCATCTGATCTGTTTCTACTACAGGACAGATTAAAGGAAAAAAACCAAAACACAGGCAAGGGATATTAGAATAAACAGAAAAAAGCTGGAGTTGTACACTCCCTTTGTATCATAAAATACCCTCCAAAACAGTTAAATGTTAATTACAGAGTCCTCATTAGGACAAGTCTCACAGGACAATGTTGCCACTGTAGCATGTCTTCCCAGAATTAAGGAGCCTGGGACCCATCAAAAGCACCATGACCTCATGCTTTATTTGAAGTCCAACACTTCCACTCCACCTTCTCAAGCAGAAACATAAAACTGGGTCTTACTGCAAAGAGCTTCAACACACCAGACACAGGCCCCTGGCAAAGCAGCTTCCTCACTGCCCCAAGGCTGATGCGTGCGTAAGAGAGGAGCGCATCTGGGAGGGAGAGGACTGGCACACAAAACCCAAGGTGTGACTGAACAAGGGTGGGGGAATCTGCACAGGAAAGTTTAATATTACAGAGGCACGGAAGCCTCTGAAGTCTGGGAAGCCACATGAAAAGCAGGTGCCTGTCCGGGCACGCGGACTGCGGGAGAGGATGGGAGGCTCAGCGCCACAATTACACATCGTCTTGTGACTGGTGTGAGAGCTGCCAGGAGCCAGGACGCTGCCGCACCGAGCCCACTGCTCCCTCGAGACAAGCTGCAAAGCCTTCAGTGCCCAGAGCTGCAAAGGGAAAGCAAGTGAATCAGCAAGGGGCTGTCAGTCCCCACACACTGGTGTGGTGCAGAATTATATCAACATAAAGGTGATGCACTGAGATGAAAGCAGAGAGATGCTCCTTTGTTTATAAACGCACCAGAGACAACGAGGTTACTGTGGAAAGCCATTTTATTTCAGAATTCCACACACTCTGTCACAGATCATGCACTTGGACTTTCCCCTTTGCAAATCCACAGCCCCCAGGCTTAGGAGAGATGGGGCATCATCTCTTCACTTCTCACTGCGTGCCCACATGCTAAGAATGAGGGCCCTGATGGCAGCTTGCCAGGGGGCAGAAAGCAGCCTCTCGTTTCCATAATTGCTTTTAAACACGGGAAAAGAAAGCCATCTGACTTGAAGGATTAGCAGTGGAGCTCAGCAGCAGTGAAACCCCACAGCTGAGCAAGTTGGTCCTCACCCTGCGGTTACAGGGAATAAGATGACAATCTCATGGGAAGCTTGTGTGAGCTAAGATACAGCAGAACACGGAGACATTCTTGGAGCTGAGGCAGCAACCAGCCCAACACATGCCCTGGGCCTCTTACAATCAATCTGTCTCTGAGCCGCTCTGCCAGGAAGGTGCTGGGAGCTGCCCTTTTCACATTCAGCTTTAGGTTCTCCTGCTCTGTGCTACAAATTTGACCAGGAAGGAGCCTACCTGTAGGTAAGGCAGCCCTCCAGGCTGTACATCCACACATGTACTGCATTTAATACTGAAAGGTGCCAGTTTGAAAGACTCTGCAACATTCTGTTTGACCCACAGGCTGGGTACAGCATTACTGTAAGTTTCCTGCATACTTTCCTCCACCTCCTTCCCTGCTTCTATTGTCCCTTATACCTGACCCCACTCTTCCTAGTTGCAGTGTCCCTGTGACCCATCACATCTTTGGCCTTTGTCAAGACTGCCACTGCCAGGGCAGCTATTGCCTGCTGTGGTGGCTGCAGAAGCGAGCATTTGCCTCCTGAGAACAGGCTTGTGGCTAGCTCAGAGGAGGGCAAAACTGAAGGGAACAAAGGATGGAAGTGGTTGATGCAAGTGAAGTGGAGCAGAGTCTACAGAAAAGGCAAAAAGGCAGCTTCAGTTTCCATTTGATACACAAATTGAGCTCAATAGCAGCAAAAAATGGCCATAAAATATTAATTCGTTAGGTTGCCAGGAAGAAGTAAAAGCATTCATGTAAAAAATTATATATACAGATATGTATATGACAGCTGTTCTCAAGTAAGCTCAAACAGTGGCTTCCTCCTGTTTATATCTCACCTTTTTTTGTATCTACAATTTTAATAATTTCCAACTACACTGCTGTTAACATGTGAAGACCATGGTACTGGAGTCAGCACCAAGTGAGGGGTGACATCAGACTGAAGAAACAAACTTTGAGGGATCTCCTGACAACCCAGATATTTTAATATTTTTGTTGACCTTCAAGTAATTAAAAACAAGGGGAATTTCCCCCAATAGCCTATAGGCTCCAAGTCTCATCTGTCTGCTTTTAGGGTAGAAAGGCTGACAACAGAAAGGCAGTGGGGGGCAAGGGAAGGAAGAGGGAAAAAAATCTGGGAACCAGAGTGAAGAGCAATCAACAGTTGACCAACACTGACTGCTGCAAAACTTACAAAACACGAAGTCATACAAATGGGACTCCTGTTAACGTTTGATAGACTATAGACTTTATATACACACACAAACTTCAAAGTACACATCTGGCAGTCTAGAAAATACCAGTACCCTAAGGATTAAATAATTTAAAATGCAATGTTGCGTTATCACTGTATACAGAATACTATCTGACACATTGGCTAAAATGGACGGATTGTCCGAGAAAGATGCTCCCTCCCTCATCTCACCAGCACTGCCTCTAAAAAAAAAAACAAGAGTGAGAGACTTCCCTCCATGTTTCCACTCCTGAAATTCACCTTGAAACTTATCTGTCAAAGAAGGGGGAAGTCCTGAGAAGAAAGGAGGAAAAAAAGAGAAAAGGATTCCTGCTCCCTCCAAACCCTTCTGCTGCAGTACTCCTCTCCACTGGCTAAGGAGGCTGGACAGCAAGGGGGAAAAAAGCTGCTAAAGCTGGGAGAAGGCAAGTACATTTCTGTAACAATAGCTCTGCTGGTCTTTTGAGATACACACAGAGCTGCAGACTTGGGGGGACACCTTCTCTCCCTCTTTTTGAAGACAGCAGATGGCTTAATGAAGATTATAAAATGTCTACAGCCTGACAGCAGCCATAAACAGGAGTGAGCAGAACTGCACTGCCAACAGGTCCAAACAGACAGAATGGGAAGGTGTGCCCGCACCAGCTTTCTAGGAGTATTTGTAAACTGGGAGCACTCGAAGGTCAGCACATGGGAATGAGGAAGGGGATGGACAGCCTCAATCCTGGGGAAGAAACTAAGGTACACAGAGCAGATGGCAAAGCTAATATATCCCTAAATGCCAACTCTGTGTATGTACCCTAATACCAGTGTATGGGACAGAACCTTGCTGATGACACCAGTTCAGTTCTATCACCTTCACAGACTTTTAGCTGGTGAGAATCTGGCCTGTGTGTGCTTATTCCAAAGCCCTTTGAGGCATGCCGTCTTGTTTCCACTTCCAGTAAACCAGAATAGCCATAAGCTCTTGGGGAAAAGATGAAAAAACCAATCCCCATTCCCATGTGTGTCTCCCACCCCTCCCCCATAATCACCCTCTTGTCCTCTAGGCCAGAGACAACTAAAGAGCTGCCTTGTTCTCCACTCCCGAGGCCATGCCCAGCAGATCTGGCTAGGCAGGAATGGCAAGCCCTGCTCCTTTGGCCTCATCACACAGCCAGACCACAAGGGCTCCTTCCTCCCCTATGACAGCTTCAACAAGAATGGCCCATACAGGAGGTTGTGTTGCAGCAGACTGGACAGGGCTTGGCCCTTAATCCCAAACCCAGCTTGCAAAGGATGAGAAGGCTCCGTAGGAGCAAGAGCTGTGAGAATTCTCCAATTCCAAGCTCTACAGCCCTAAATACTGCCAGGGTAATCATTATCCACGCAGAAATTTAAAAAAAAATCCCTATCCAAAATATCTCACTCAGTCTGTCCTGCATGACTGGGCCAAAGGGACAAAAAGAAAGGAAACTGAGACAGTGTGGGACAGTAGAGAAAAAGAAACATGGGGCAAAGTCAGGCTGGAGGAAATTAAACAACCTCAGTGCAAGTCTGGTAAAATCATCACTGGATGTACCAGCCCAGTTCCACCCTCTTCAGACCAAAATGGACTTGCTGCAGTAAGTGTACTACAGAAGAAAGAAGTGCATAGTTTGGTTTATTTTTTTGGTAGACACTTAAACTCAGCAGAATTTATGTGAAGATCTCAGAGCTGCAGTTTTAGCCTCTCTTTCCTAGCCAATGGGTACCTGTTGGGGCAGAGATGGTGGAAATGGACCAGTAGCACCAAGAAATTCAGTGGGAGCACCAACTCCACAGCAGGAATTACTAATGAACCAAAACAGGGGAGTGGTGGAGGGAGAGAGGGAGACAGGAAGAAGTGGAGGAGACATAATTCGCAGTAATCAAAGTCTGCATTGGCTAAACCCTATCAACACTTCCAAAGAGTAGGCCCCATTATGTCTGCAGCAAGACCTCTGGCTCCGACAGAGAGCTGTAGAGGGTGTAGCCCAACTCATCCACTTCTTCAGCGGTGAGCTCTGAAAACAAGTTCACCTTGGGGTTCAGAGCACTAGGGAGGACACCTGCCTCCAAGTAGCGGATCAGCCCCTTCAGTGCCTGCAGGAAGCGATCAGCCAGCATGTCCTGGGACCAGTCAGACTCTTCCTGGGAGAGGTGCAGGATGACGTTGGTGAGCTGGCTGGCAGTGAGGTGGCCCAGAGCTGGGTTTAACTTGCATACTGCTTTGAAGATCTTGAGGCACAAGCAACGGCAGCCAGAATCCCCCTGGTCCAGGGCCCGGAGGCGAGCCGTCTCTGCTGGCCGCAGGCTCAGTCGCCACAAGTTGTCATTCTGGGCCAATCGGTGAGGTTTGGCAACGAGGACGATGTCACCCAGTGTCAGGGATGGTAGAAAGTCAATAAAAAGATGCCGATCGGCATCATACTGGACTTCCAGTGTCAAATCTGCTGGGGGAGCTGCTGGACGGATCACATAGTCCAAGAGACTCCCAATTGCTGGCCAGTTGATGGAGCCAGCTACAACCTTCTCAAAGGTGTCTGCTACAGTCTTGGGGGAAAGGTAACCTCCCACCACACAGCGGTCCCAGTAGCTGCTCCCACGGGGAAAGTACTCTGGGTTTTCTCGACGCACCAAGTAGAAGCCAGGAATGTTCATGATAGTGTCCTCCCCGGGGATACACGACCACAGGTTCTGCTCCAGCATCAGAGGTACAATGAGCTGGATGTGGTCAGCTGTCACTACCTTTCACAAGAGAGAAAAGTTGGTAAGAACAAGCTTTCTCTCTCCACACTCATTTTATTTACCACCTTTAGATAGCCTTCTCTCCAAAGGAACCTGGAACAAGGATTCAGCTGTCTCACTCTCCTCTCTGCGTGGGATTCCCAGCCTGTCTTTGTTAAAAGGCATTCTGAAGGACTATTTCCAACCATCAGCGGGATAATTCCAAGGTATAACCGAAGCTAGTGCTTACGTGGTATGTACTATTTAGAGACCTGACATGGACTGCATAGAGATGAATCATTCTGCCTCACACTGCTCTAGGTCTCCTCCCCGGTTATGAGATGCAGCTGGCCTAGGGCATAGCAACACATGACAATTTAAACAGGAGACAGAGTATTAAGTTTCTAGACAAGCTTGCATTGCTGTGGTTTAATGATCCCAGGCTACAACTAGGTACACTGCCCTCACCTGGTCTGCCACATTGTTTGGAAAAAGGTCATTAAAGATCCCTTTTCACCAATGTGATTAAGACCCCAGATCTAAGTTTCACTGGACACTCAATGCTCCATTCCAGAGCTCTGATTCAAACAAAGAAGTGTGCCTCTGAATCACTCACTATAGCCATGGGCATCCTGCCATCAGGGAGATATTGCAGCAGGGACTGCTGTCCAATCCAGGTCTGTCATGCATTAAAAAAAAAAAAAAAAAGAGTAGGGAAGACCTACATGAATATACAGGAGTTCTAAGGGAATATAATGTATTTGGATGGCTATAGAGGGATACAGAGAAAACAGAGGTCTACCAGAGAAACAGCAAGAAAAACACAACTAAAGGGAGAGACAGGGGAAGGAAAGAAGAGCTGAGATATTTTTGAGAAATAAAAGAGCAAAAAGCAAAGGCTTTGCAGACAATGACAGAACAGCCTGGTCAAGCCTGTTCAAAGAGTACTGTGGAAATCATCACCTTGCTCCACGGTGGGAAAGGCAACACCAGCGGCCTTATTACTGAGGCACGCTGTGCTGAGCCAGCACTGCCAACAGGGAAGCCTGAGCCGCCCGTGCCTAGTCAGCCCTCTGCATAACGCCCCACGGTGCATCCATCCCCAGGAATTACCTGCAGGTCGTCGTACAGGCTGCCGCTGAGGTACATGTCCCGCAGGGGCATGTCCGGCAGCTTGGCACGCAGGAAGCTGCGCAGCTCCGCACAGATATCCACGGCTGCTTGCTTGGCCCGAGCCTGCTCATCCGCTGGGATCGCGACCTTCCGCCGATAGTACGCAAAGAGCTTTTCCTGCAGAGACAGACGAAGGCGGGACTTCTTCAGCTCCACTTGACTCCTCTTGGCAGATGGCTTGGGCTTTGCGGGTCGAAAAAAGTCTGCAAGACAGAAGGAAAACTGTTGATGGTCTGCAGCTGATTTCACTGTGAAGTGTTCCGCAGAAGAGAATCTGCAGCACGGAACTGCAGTCTCCTAGGTCTCAAAAAGCTCTTGGCAGACATATTGCATGCTTTACACAGGTACCACTCAAAAGAGACATGCTGAGAAACTTCAAAACATACTACTACAGGCATCAAAAGGAATGAAAACAAGTTATTAGATTTGGAATTTAGCCAGACTAATATTGTGTACAAGGATGTCATTTTAATGGCAATACGGGCAGTATCTCAGCTCAATTTCATCAAAAATTCAGTGCTGTTACCAGTTCAAAAGCTTTCAGTGTGATGCCAGACCAGTAGATAAAACACTCTTGAACAACCATCATGATCTCTTTGAGCTTTTAACACTGTAACAGATTATTACAAATTACCAGCAAAACCCAGTCCTGACTAGCATAGGCGATCAGAGAAGACTGTGCCACCTGGAAATGAAATAGTTGTTGCGAATCTGATCAGCAGTTATCAGCATGGTGAGCTGACAGATTCTGGGGCTGTCCCAGCTCAGGCCATCATAGCTCCAGTGAAACCCCCCTCAAACCTTCCCTGGACAAAGAACAGAGAACCCACTCTAAGGCACAATACAGTAACACAAGGCTTTATGTTGCTGTCTTCATTATTAAATAATGTCTGATTCTAGGGGCCCCTTTTGTTCCAACTGGTTTCCCAAAGAAATAACTGCTTTCTATCTGTCTCGGACCAAGTTTCAGAAGTTATCAATGAGAATTAAAGAAAAATTACAGCTGTAAGAATCTTTAGAAGGGCTGTGATACTTAATGGGTGTGGGAGAACCCTGCAAGTCAGTGGCTCCATTAAAGCAATCAGCTGTTGCAGATTTGTTTGGCAATGGGCATTTGGCTACATAGCACATGTGCAATGGCTGACCAAGCTGCACACAGACCCATCTAGCCCAGCCTCAGCAGCTGCTGTCTCTTGTCCCACTGGGTTCTTTTGGACAGATTTGAGGTTTTTTTGTGAAAAGGAAATAGCCCACAAAACCATAGGGAACTGGATTTCATTGCCTGTTTATGAAAAAAATTATTTTTCCATATTGAGTTTTAATTTACTTTTAATTGAAGAATTTAAGATACCATCATCAATGTTTCTACTTCTCAGTCCTTATGTTTGAGGATTCCAATCAAATGATCTAGACCCCACCTAACGCAGCTGTCCAATTATTTAATGTTTCCTCAGCAGAAATTCTATTGCCATCCCAAACCTACCTTCCTTGAAAAGAATCTGGAAATCAAGTTAAAAGCTTGATTCTGATTTTTTATTTATCATCCCATTCAGAAAAAAAACTGCAGGGCTTTCTATAGACTGACGAAGACTAACTCAGTGATAAGCAGCACTAAACAGGGAAATGCTGTTACAGAAATTATTTGGAAAATGGTAGAAATAATACAGGAAATACTCTTATAAATTGCTAGTCCCTTCACAACTTGAGTATTCCACCCTTAAAAAGATGCAAGCAAATTGGAATGACCCAAAGAAAGGCAACAAAGTGCTCAAAAGGAATGGAATAGCTTTCTATCTGGAAAGACTAAGTATTCATATTGAAAGAAAAAAAATGAGGGAGAATAAAACTTAACACCAGGAAGTTATGAGAGGAATGAAGAATGCAACTAGATGACTATTATTCACTAGTTCCCAATGTCAGTTCTGATTCTTGACGTTACCAGTGGACCTGCTTGAAAGAAAAATACCAAAATCCTGGGCCAGACAGAATATTTTCTGCCCTGCATTCCTTTAACAAATATAGGGTTTATAGGCCAGGGTGATTCTGTAATGCAGGAGTATGACTGTGCCGCTTACCTGTGTCTGCAGCTGAAGGATCAGTGGGAAGGGTCTGCAGGGAGCGGCTGAGACTGGTCTTCATGTCCTGGGTCAGTAAGCGTGAGGAGGAGCCCAACCAGTTTGGCTCTTCCCAGCTTCTCTTTCCTGACTGGCTCAAGCGAGTGGGGCTGCTGGGAGCACTGATTGCCCGGTCGTACATCTAAACCAACATTAGCAGGAACAGCTTGAGTCACTGAGGGCCCAACGCTTTCATTTTACCCAGCCTACTGTCAGTACCCCAGCTCTTTTTACCTGCTGCTCCTTCCTCCCAGAGCCCGTCCCCGGTGCCAGCCGAGGTCCCGGCACTCACCCGCTTGACGGCCAGCGTGGCGATGCCCAGCATGGCGGCTCCCCCCACGCCCAGCACCAGCCGCGCGTTGGACAGCACGAAGTCGATGGCTGTGCCGATGCCGTTGTCATCTTTTTTCCCTTTGCGCTGCCCAGCGCCTGCCATCTTACCTGGAAGGAGCAGGAACGTTGAACAAACGGGTCACAACACACGACCCTGACCGTCCACTCCCTTCTCGCCCACCTCACACCCACTGATCCTGGGGTCGTAGCATGGAGCTGTAGGAAGGGACCACCTAAACCTGCAGCCTATTTAATTATGCTCCCTCAAAGAGCTGCTTGTTCCCAGCTGTGCCACAACAGTACTGACCAAGCTCTGTCCAGCAATGTCCATTATCTGAAGGAACACATCCAGATTTGATGTGGGGTTTCTAATAATTGAACAAGTTTAATAAAAGAAAGTAGAGTTTTCTTCCGCAATATTTTGCAATAAAATCCTGCATATTATGCAAAATTTGACCATTCAGTTATTTTCTTCTTAATTCACGCTTCTCACCCAAAGCACACCCAATTTGTTTTCTAATTCTCAATCTAACACGTGTAATTTTGCTCACAGACAAGGCAACAGAGGGTTGGTCAAGTGTCTGTAAAAAAGCAGAATCTTCCCAAGAACTGAGAGGCAGTCTCAGAACTTCCACTCCCAGATTAATTTCTGAACAATGTCCAACCTCAGATACATCAAAGACACCCAAGAACCAACAGGAGACCACAACACTTTATAAAGAGAACAGCTACCTTGCCTTCACTGGATGTTTATTCCTGCCCTCGAGGCTAGTGGGTTTGACTCTCAGACAAGTCATGGATAACATTAACATTAATATTTTCTTGTATGTGTACCTTTTTGTCCGCCAATTTCCATTTAACCTGACCTTGAGATTTAAATTTAAAGAGTCTCTCTGGCCAACATAGCCTCAAGCTGTGCCAGGGAGGGCTCAGACAGGACATCAGGAGGAATTTCCTCACAGAAAGGGTGATTAGATATTGGAATGGGCTGCCCAGGGAGGTGATGGAGCCACCATCCCTGGGGGTGTTTAAGGAAAGTCTAGACATGACATTTAGTGCCATTGTCTAGTCGACAAGGTGGTCATCAAAGGTTGGACTCAGTGATCTCAGAGGTCTCTTCCAACCTAAATGATTCTGTGATTCTGTAAAACACACCATACCAGTACTGTACCCATAGGTGGATACCCAGTGAACCTACATGAAAACACCATGTAACTCTTCCAATGTGACTTGAGTTCTGTTTTCGGAGTCAGTATCCAAGGTTCTGAGCCTGTCTGCCTGACTGGGGTGGTTTAAAACTGCCGTTTGGTTTTTCTAAAGCCATGCTACAATCTCAGGAGAAATGCTCCTGCCTGGATGAACTAAGAAAGCAGTCATTTCCAGGCAGGAGAAACCCTGCACTTTTGCAAAGCTCACTGTAATAGCAGCACAAACACAGTTATATCATTGTAAATGACCTACCTGTGACCTAATGCATTTGTGAAGAGAACAAGAGAGCCCTCCTGGTGTGCCTGTAGAAGCACCTTCAGGACTTCTTCAAGACAGTGGTGGATAGTGAGTGTTAATCATCTCTTCTGGTTGGCGAGGGTATTTTGGAAAGAAGTGGGAGGTGGGACCAGTGGGAGCTACAGAGAATCTCTAAACCAGGCCTCCGAGCCCGCTCTGCAGGAAAGCCTGCCCCTTCTCCAGCTGCCTTTCCTTGTCCTCCAGCCGCTGCAGCCCCTGGTTCCGGCGGAACTCGCGGCGGATGGAGGCGAGGTAGAAGTCCCGATCGGTGTAGCGCAGGCCGCGGCCGCGGCGCAGCAGAGCCCGGTACAGAGTCAGCACCGCCTCCCGGGACCACGCGGCCATGGGGGACAAGTGTGCGGCGCGAGGGCGGGCGACCTGCAGAGGAGTGACCGAGGACGGGATCCGGCTCAGCTTTTCCCTTCCCGAGGGACCTGCCGGCCACCCACTCCGTCTCCAACGGCGCGGGGTAACGGCCCCGCCGAGGGAGCGGCACGGGGGGACCGGGGCCGCTCGCAGCGCCGCGGGAGGGGCGCGCGCGCCCCGCACTCACCGGGCTGCGCGTGCAGGGCCGCTCCGGGGCCCTACCGGCGCC
>WBMZ01015442.1:0-10311 GCA_013400975.1 Atrichornis clamosus
GGGTTGGTGTCCGTGCTGCGGGCTCGGTGTGCTCCTCGGGCGGCGCGGGCAGCCTCCCGCCGCAGGCCGGGCAGAAGCGGAACGCGGGCTCCACGGCGAGCCCGCACTGCGGGCAGAACCGGCTGGGCCTGCGGGACACGGACAGCGTCAGCGCCCGCCCGCCGCCCCTCGCCCGCCCCGCCTCGCCTCGCCCGTCGCCCCCAGCACCTCAAGGAACCACCGAACACCTCCGCCACCGGCCGCTCCGGCGTCCGTGTCCGTGTCCGTGTCCCTGTCCCCCGCCCGCGCCGCCCGCGGACCCGCCGCCCGCGGCCCGACATAACCCGCCCGGAGCGCCCCGGGCCCGCCCGCCGCACCGCCCCCGCGCATGCGCGCGGCCGGCCGGGTCTCGGCCTGAGCGGACGGCGGGGACATGTGGGGATGTGGGGGCAGTGAGGTGAGACGGAGGCTGTGAAGGAACACGGGATCTGAGGGGACACGGGGCTTGTGAAGGAACACGGGATCTGAGGGAACACGCGGTCTCTGAGTGTTATAAAGAGATTGCTGAAATTGGCTTTCGCACGATTGATGGAAGTTGTGGTTGATGCGTTGCTGACGGTTGTTGTTGTGTACTTGTTAAGGGATGGTGAATTGTTGTTGGTAATTGGATTTGTTAAACAGTTGATGTTGTATCCAGTTAGCATTTTTGGTTTTCCCTGTGAGTAAAGTTAATGATGGTTGTAGTTTGGGTTGATAAGTATTCCGGTTACAGAGAGGCTTGGAACTTTCTAGAATGTGGGTGAGGTAATCAGAGGAGGAGCTCACGTGAGATTTCAGCATAAAGGGATGAATGCAAGAGGATTATTGGGTGAAGATCGAGCCACTGACCAGCCCCCAGACAACTGGGAACTGCCGACGAGCCAACTGGAAGGACTGACCCAACCTCCAGCCAATCATCTCGGGCCTAGGGGGAGGACACAGGGGGAGGTGATGGGCAGGCTTTGTGGGCTATAAAAGGTAGCATGGCAGCCATAGACGTTGTCTGGCTGCAGGTTCTGTGAGCTGAGTTCAGTGATGTGCTTCGTGTAATGGCGGACGGCCAGCCTAAGCCTCTTACCGTTGTTTTTTCAATACATTCTTCAAAATTCAACTAGTGAGAGTTCCTTTCCCACACTGAGGAAACGCCAGGGCTGTGAGGGCACATCGGGGCTGTGAGGGGACACCAGAGCTCTGAGGGGGCATGGGGGCTTACAAAAGTTCCGCAGCCTGTGGCGTCTCCCTGGCCCGGCCGAGCAGGGACCGGCGGTCAGACCGCCCTGGGACCGAGCTGGGGAAGGAGCCGCCCTGACGGGGGCTGGCGGAGCCCCAGAGGTCCCGTCAGGCCGTACACCCAGCGCTGCCGTCTGGGGCCGGGTGCTTTATCGTTACTTCAGAAAAGACCCCAGAAAGCGACTCAGAAATGACCTTGGGACTGCCGGACAGGAAATCACAGGTTAATGAGTGCGGTAGTTAATGTGTGGCACAGGGCTGTGTATTCAGTATGTGCCTATGTATCCCATCCCTTGTGTACATTCTACACCCATAAACCTCAAGCAGGCATCAATGTATTTCCACAAAAGAGGTGTAGGTGGACTTCAACCTTTCTCTTCAGGTGAGCTGAGGCCAGGGTTTGCCTGGGGAAGTTGCCTGGCCCCTGAGCTCTCATGGCAAGGGGTAGCAGAGGCAGGCGAGGTGGGAGCAGCAGCGACCTGGTTTTTGTCCCACAGAACATCTCACAGGTAGCAATGATGTTTTTCAAAGCCCATCCCAGTGAGCCAAGGAACTCGCACTGTTGGGTGTGAGCAGGAGCAAAGCAGATCCTGCAGGCGACTGCTCATTCCATGAAGAGCTGGGTGGAGCAGCTGCTCCCACCAAAGCTTAGCGTGAAGCAGGAGTGAGCTCGGTGTGCCAATGGTGGAAGGTGGAGCAGCAGTGGAAAGTAGCATGAAATAACACCTGGGGTATGAACCCCCTGACTGAGCCCACCATGGGTCTCCAGAGCTTGGAAGAAGCATCTCCAGACAGGGTGTGCTGCACAGACCTCATCCGCTGCCATGGGCTGGTCACCCCTTCCCAATCACTCCAAACACCAGGGCGTGTTCTTAACATTCACTAAGGATACAAAAAGTCCAAGCAAAGCCAGAACTCTGCCAAATGACTCTGGGAAGCTTGGCATGTGTTCAGATTGGTTTCTGCAGCCTATTGCTGGGATCTTTTTGAAGCATCTGAAGCTTCAGGAGCAACAGGGCAGGGTGGAGAGGTCCTTCCATTCCTCCCCACCACTTCCATCAGAACACTGTGCTCCACAATCACACTTTTATTTCCCCTGGCATTGCAGGCAGCAGCAGGGCACTGAATTATCTCACCTCCACTGCCAACCCCCTGCACAACCTCTTCAGTTCCAGCTACTCCCACATCCCATGCAGGTACAGACTCAATTCCTTTGTTAACCAAAGCATCCCCTCAGAATTTTGACACAAAAGAAGCAGCCCTTTATCAGATTCATTTGAATTTACCTTAACAGGCTGGTGAGTGGTGTTTTGTCTTCCTCTAATTCCTGAATCAAGATCATTGTCCCAAAGCCCTCCATAGTGACCCATGGCTCAGCTGGGAATGCTTTAGTTCAGCAGATTTATTAAATCTTGCAATTACCATTTTAATTTTTTAAACTTTTTACAGGTGTTAATCATGATCATACCTCTATAATTTTACTGGTGGTTGCCTAGGGAACAGTGATCACAACTTGATTACATTCAGTTTGGATAGAGAAGAATCCATTCAGTAAACAGAAATACAGGGTGCTTTAAAAAGTCAAACTCCATAAAGACAAGAAAAACCGAGAGCACACAGTGATAGGGAAAGGCAGACAGAAAATAGTGGGAAAAGGCAATTCTTTAAGATTTCAGGAGTCACTAAACCAGCATCAGAGAAAAGAAACCTCCACCCCTACTTCAGTGGTGTATTGAAAGTAATAATTAGCAATAAAAAATAAAGCCATAATAAATGGATGAAAAGGGAAATAACTAACAATTTTCTCAATTTCATAACTGGTAATTTGCATCAGCAGGGCAAGCCAGGTGCCTGCAGTCACTCCATACAGAACTGTGTCCGTGGCATTACACCTTTTGCCCGGTCTCAGCTGGAATTTGCTCCCCCTCTCCTATCTCAGGCATTGAAAACCAGCCTGGATTTTGGGCTGCAAGGGGATCTGGCTTCTGGAGAACCTCTGGAAAGCAGGACAGAGAAGATCTCAAAGTCAAGCTTTGGTCCTTTGAACCTTTCAGCTCCCAACCCAAGTCCTTCGGTGAGTGTGCGACCCCCTGACCCGGAGCTGCTCAGGCACTGCTGGTGTCCCAAAGGGCTCTCAGCGCATGCAGGAGGGGATGAGGAATTGGGCAGCACCTGCAGCTGGTCCTGGGGCCCATCCCAAACTGTGGATCCTGGGCAAGTGCCACAGGGCTGGGGTGCCCAGAACAGCTACAGCAGAGTGAGACCAGGATGGGGAGACCTGGGCTCAATCAAAGGCTGAGTCAGAGCCAGCAACAGGGATCCTGTCCTTGTCCTCTTCAGCCAGGAGTCACCTGGGAGCATCCTGGATTTACCACAGGACCAGCAAACTAATGTCTGGGTGCTCCCCTTTGGATCCATTTCCACGTCTGATTCCTGCAGCAGGGGCAGCCTCTTACAGTGTGCTCATGCACGGCTTGAGAAGTGTTTCCTGTTGCTTTGAGCCAGATCCAGCCCTGTTGTGTTCCTTGACGCTCTGCTCTGGGGAGTGAAAACACTCTTCCCCTTGTTCCCCTCTCAGTGACCCCTTACAGGTCCCTCCCCTGCCAGGCTGAAGCGTGCACTCAGCCTGTCCCCCACTGTCCCCCACCTTAATGTCCTGAAGAGCTTTTGGAGAGAGATTTTGTCCAAGTTTTGCAAAAATTGTTTATATTTAATCTGATACACCGTTACGTACATCCTCCATGTCATTCTAGCAAGACTGCCCCCCCCCATCCCATGCTGGATGTTGTCTGAGCATTGCATGTGTGAACATTCATACATGTTCTAATGCCATTTTTTCTTCCATCTTCCAGCATATTTGCCAGGTACCAAAGCCAGACATAAGAGCCCAGTGTTTCCTGGATCCCTGTGGAGCCCTTCCAAGAAATCAGCCTGGCCTTTTCCACCTCCCCTCGATGCTGGGGAAGTGGGGGACCTGCTGCCTGCATCCCATTGTGAGCTTTGCCCCAAGCACCTGCCAGTCCAGTCCCTCACCAATCTTAGTGGGTTTCCAGAAGAATTCCCGCTTCCAATGTGTTTGCAAAAATACACTGGTGTTAATTTTTACATGGTAAGAAAATTATTCTTGAAATGTATTTTCATCTGTGTGAATGTGGTTTTTAACTTGCAAGGGGGGTGGTATCTTGTTGTTTTCCTGGTTTGAAAGAGAAAATGCTAGCTTTTGCCAAATTTTTCTTTTATTTCATTTTAATTTTACTATTTGTATTTTGACCACCTTGCTTTGTTAAACGATCCCCCAGCTGATTCACCATGATAGTGCACTAGGATCTGTTTTGTAGGAGCCACACATCCCCATGGGCTAGATGCTGTCTCGCTGTTGCTTGCAAGTATTTTTCTCTGTATTTCATAGAATCAAAGAATCACAGAATGGTGTGGGTTGGAAGGAACCTTAAAGCTCATCTCCTCCCACCCCCCTGCCATGGGCAGGGACACCTTCCACTATCCCAGGTTGCTCCAAGCCCCATCCAGCCTGGCCTTGGACACTTCCAGGGATGGGGCAGCCACAGCTTCTCTGGGCAACCTGTGCCAGGGCCTCAGCACCCTCACAGGGAAGGACTTACCTCTGGATCATTCCCTGTTCCACTGCCCACTCACCTCACCCACTACCCTTCATTTAAAACCCCTCCCATGGTTTCATTTCAGGGCTAACACCCCAGTTCTGTTTTCCTTTAGCCAGAGCTCATCTGTCCTGGAGATGCTCCCTCTATCCTCAAAATTTCTCTGGTTTATATCTAAGCAGAAATCCAACCCCTGTAGGCAGCAACCTGCCCACCCTTGCTGAGCAGCAGGGCTGCCTGCCCTGCTCCAGCTTCCTCTGAAGCAGTGGGTTAGGTGAATTTTTAACCTTCCCTGGCTCTCAGAAGAGGAAAAAGTATAAATTTTTAGGAGAACACCTGTCTTCCTGTGGCCTTCCTGTGTTGAGGATGGTCTGATAGAGTCACAGAATATCCTGAGATGGAAGGGACCCACAAGGATCATTGAGTCCAACTCCTGGTCTGTGCTGCTGTGCCCTCTGGGAAAGTGCAGGCAGGTGGGATGGCAACAGAAAGATCCCTATCACCTCCCCGCAGGAGTTGCCTTGGTGCCAGCTCAGTTATGTCTCTCTTGTCTCATCCTTGGCTTCCCAGCACGCTGCCAGCAGCCTGAACACATGACTTATTGGATTTAGGTGCTGGCAGAGATCTTTGAGCTTGACAGAATGCCCATAGCTGCCAGTTCTTCAGCCTCTTAGTGAAATGAGGCTATTCCTTTTCATTTACACACCTCTTGAATCCTGAAGTGAAGTGATACCTCTTGAGAAGCCGTGCTACCGTCCTGGGAGAGGCCTCAGAACCCTTTCAGCTCCAGACTGCCAGGCCAATCCAGCAGCTGTAAGAGGCTCTGGCTCTTGGCACACCTGTGGGAAGTGGCCTTGGGGACACCAGCTGCCTCTCTGGGTTGAAGGGAAAACCAGGCTGTCCTTGGGCAGTGCAGACAGAGCCTGCCCGTGTGTCCCAGGCCGTGCCTCCTCCCTGGCTCCGTCCTCCGCCACTCCGACTGCAGTGGGATACTCACCCAGCCGTGGAGGAGCAATGGCAGCAGAAGTTTCCAGCCACATCTCCTCCATGCTGGTGGTGCACCACGGTCTGTCAAGGGCTCTGTAACCCCAGCAGGGACGCAGGGACAGAGCAGGGACCCCACGGGGATGCTTTGTTGGATGCTGGTGTGGGCAGAGACTGTGCCAGCTCCCTGCAGAGCACTGCCAGGGAAATCACACTTGAGAAGAGCAGGGATTGAGAAGAGCAGCAGGTATTCTGGAAAGCTTCCTCACGTGTCATCCTTCCCAGCCCATGGAAGTTCTCCTGTGTCGGAGCACTGCAAGGGGAGTGTTTCACTGTGCATCTTCCCAGTACTTACAGGGCAAAGTGGCACACCAGGAGAGTCCAACCTGGCATCCAAGACTGGTGGGGCCGCAGGCTGCCATGCCTTGGGGTGAAAGGGAAAAGGGAATCCACACTGGGGGAAAGGAGCTCAAGAGATCTGGTCTTTGGTCAGTCTGGCGAAGCAGAAGGTCCTGGATCTGCTCCCCCACTTTAATTGGAACCACCATCCCAGCATTTCACTCAAGGGTAAAAAATGGCAATCCCAGGGTTGCACCATCCAGCACTGCAGCAAAGTTAAGAATGGGAAGAAATGAGGACAAGATGGAAAATGCTCCCAGCAGAAGTCGGTGTGTCTGTTCCTGGACCACAGTGTGTGGGATGTGGTGTCCAGGGAAGCCCTCGCTGCATGTCCCTGAGCCACCAGCTGCTCTGGAGGAAGGTGCCACTGGGCATCATGGGGTGTGTGCCCTGCTCACGCTCCCTCCTCCCTTGCAGGGAGCAGCAGGAGGCTAGGATGGAGGACAAGGAGCAATGAAGATGTGGTGGCACAAGGACAGTGGTAGAGAAGCCCAGCCAAAATCCTTGCCTGGATACTGCCTGGGGCAGCAGGACCATGGGGAGAGCAGAGGAACCAAAGGAGGAATTACTTAGCAAAGTTCCTCTTCCCAATGTCTGCTTTTGGCTGCTGGCTGAGAGGTGAGAAGCCAGAACACCACGTGCTGGGTCCACGCTGGCATGGCTGCCCTGGGGACTCACTGGCATGTCCCCCCACAGCACCTCTGCCAGCCTGTCCTGCATTTTGGGTGTTGTTTGGATGGGGAAGGGGAGGTCCTTGATGTCCTCGAAGGACAGTGATAAGATGGTTTCCTGAGCCAGCCAGCAACACAGTCCAGGCAGGACTGGGTTTTCTGAGCCCAGATGGTCTGAAGCAGCAGGAGAACATCCCCATAGCCACTGACAGGATGGCCCCTGTGGCTGCCCCTTGGGAATAACCCCATGGGAGATGGGGGTGACAACAGCCAACAAGGGAAGGTGGAGAACAGCTTGAGCCATGATCTCAGGGACACAGATGCCAGCAGCAGGCCACAGGAGTGGGGTTGGCAGGCTTGGCACAGGGGCTGATTCTTCCTTCCAGGGGCTGATGTAGATCTCAGAGAGAGGCATCTCCCAGGCAAGTGTTTCCTCGCTGCCTGATCCTGCTTGATGCTGCCCTTTTCTGGCAGCATCCCATGGGTTTCTCCTGTGTTTCTTCTCTGTATCCTGCACACTCCCAGTGTTGGGTGTGAGCTGAGTCACTGCAATGCCACTGCCACAAGCTCATTGCAACATCTCCTGTCTTCTGTTCTAGGAGCCATGAGGAGCCTGCAAATACTTTCTTTGGCAAGATTTTTGTTTTGATCTAATGGCTCAGCTTCCTTCAAAGGCAGGCACAAAGAGGCACAGCGTGAGGCAATAGGGAAGGTCACGGGGAGAACTGAGGCAGCTGTAATTGGGGAGGATCAAACCCAGGCTTGAGCAGGGGTGTGGACAGGTGGCTCAGCCCAGGCTGACATGAGGCTCCTGCGTGCCACCGCAGGCACTGACTGTCCCGGATCCTCCCCAAGCCCAGAGTCACCTGTGACTACTCAGCTGGCTACTGGCATCATCTAAGACAGGGCCAGGGGCCCTGTGATGACGCAGATGCAGGACAAGACCTCCACCATGCCATTCCCAGAGTGGTCACAGCAGTATTCCATGCAGAAGGGTGACATATGATGGGGGAAGGCAAGCACGGAGAGGACGAGCCCTCAGCCAGGCCATGCTCGGAGGGAAGGCACATGCCATCCCCACACCTGGCCAACCTGCATCATCCGTGTCTCAAAACACACGTGTGGCTCTGCTGAGGGACAACAACTCTGAGTGGGGCGGCTCCTTCCTGCCTCCAAGCTGTAATGAGCTGTGCTGGGTGCTGCTAAGGACATGAGTGTGAGCAGGGAAGCTTTGCTGTGGTCTGGTGGCTGCTCAGTCACCACAGGCAGATGGCTTCAGTTCCTCTGGTGTCTGTGGAATGAGCTGGGGGAGGGCAGGAACATGGCTCCCCACTGTGGCTCTGAAGATGGGCACTGTATCCAGGCAGCCCAGTGGGAAATGGGATCTGGGCACAGGTCAGACAACAAGAACTTCAAATGCAACCACCCCGTCTGGGCCCAGACCCACAGCTGTGACTCACTCCAGGTGCCCCAGGAAGCCAAAGTTCAGCTTTGGCCATGGCCAGGATCAAAGCCACCAAGGCGGGGAGCGGGGTCGCCCCTGCCCTCCCAGCTCGGTGGGTCCTGGCAGTGCAGTCACAGGTGCCACTCTCTGTTCGTACAGGCCTATTTTTAACACCAATGCTGCTGATTCCTGCTCCCGTACCCAGACAACTTCACCCTTGCCCTGGTTCTCAGTTCATTTCCTCCTCTCCCAGGGCCAGACAGGGCCCAGCAAGTGGCTACAAACCCCCAAGATTAAAAGATCAGAGAGGAACACTATTCCCAAAGTGGTCATGGTCAAAGCCATCACTGGAGCATTCTGCTACATGGAGACCCCAAAAAATCATAGAATCATTTAGGTTGAAAAAGCCCTCGAAGATCATCAAGTCCAACCGTTCCCCCAGCACCGCCAAAGCCACCACTAAACTATGTCCCCAAGTGCCACACCTACATGATTTTTGAACACTTCCAGGGACTCCACGCTACCCTGGGCAGTCTGTTCCAAAGCCTGAACTCCTCTTTATCATGTGGAATAAGTTTGTGGCTGGGGACTGCCCTGCTCTCCTGCCTGCCATGGCCTGGGGGGGCCTAGGTTCACTGGGGCACCCCAAATCCCCCCAGCACTCACAGCACCAGGCAGCTGCCCGAGGGGCACCCCACGCCCCTTGTTCACACAGCAGAGTTGCCTCGAGCCATGGCTGTCCTTTTCCCCATCCCAGTCCCCTCTCCCCACCCTCCTTTTTCTCCTCCCCGTCCCACACCGCAAACTTTCCCCCCTTTGGTGTTCCCAGCACCAGCAGCACCTTCTCCTGCCAACTTGGCAGCCGGTGGGCAGGGCCGGGCAGGACTGGCAGGGTGGGCAGGGCACCAGCCAGCAGTGACTGTGACCCCGCTCCCACCCCACTCTGCTGCCGGCACTTTCATCCTTATCTGAAACGTTCCACCTGGCCTCTGGAGTGGCCCGGGAGCGCTGCATTCCCACGCACGGGAGCTGGCACTTGCTCCCAAAAACCAGGGCACCAGGGCAGGGCGCAGTGTGGAGTGCTGCTGTCCGGAGTGGGATGGTCGGACAGATGGACACGGCAGCACTGACCCTGCACCAGGAACCGCCACGGCCGCTCACACCCACAGCCCCCGGCAGTGTGTGTGAGCTCCTGTCACATACACACGTGGCCCCTTGCACGCACACGTGGATGTGTGTCCCACACCTGTGCACACGTGCAATGCCTGGCGCATGTGCACACAGCTTTGCAACGCCCAGATATGCACTCACACAGTGACATGGGTGCACACACACACCTGGCACACATGCAATGCGTGGGGTACACACAGGTGCGCAATGCCCCGTGCACAGAGAATTCACACCCAGTGATGCACACACACACACCTCCCAGATACGCACTTTTATACACTGATGTAATGCACACACAGGATCACACACACACGTGCACACACACAGCATGACACACACAGAGACGAGCACGTATGCACACACACAGGATGGCACCACATACAGACACACACGGAGGTTCACACACACGGTGAAACACGTGTGTGCACACACAGATACACAGATACTGAAACACGTGCGCGCACACACGTGGTGAAACACGTGTGCACACACAGACACACACACACAGTGACACATACATGTGCACACACAAGTGCCCACGCACACACATATGTGCTCTCACACACATACGTGCTCTCTCACACGCGCACACGCACGCACACACTGCTTGCTTGCTTGCTTGCTTACACGCACGCACACACACACGCGCGCACACACTTTCTCACCCTCTCACGGTGTCGCCCCGCCCCGGTCCCGCCCCCGGCTCGGCGCGTGCGCGGTGCGGGTGGTCCCGCGGCGGGCGCGGGCGGGGCCGGACGGAGCCGGAGCCGCAGCCGGA